>CAJQZJ010034157.1:3978839-4016919 GCA_907164525.1 Lophiomys imhausi | reverse complement strand
ACACACACACACACACACACACACACACACACACACACACACACACAAAACCACTATCAACATCAAAATGACAGGAACTAACAATCATTGCTCATTCATTTTTCACCACATCAACAAACTCAATTCCCCATAAAAAGACACAGGCTAATAGAATGAATATGAAAACAGAATCTATCATTCTGCTGCATCAAAAAACACACAAAAGAAACAAAGACAGACATTACCTCAGAGTAAAGGCCTGGAAAAAGGGTTTCTAAGCAAATGCACCCAAGAAGTAAGATGTAATAGCCATTCTAGCATCTAATAAAATAGGCTTTCAACCTAAATTAATCAAAAGAGATGGGGAGGGAGACACACATTCACCAAAGAAAATTACACCAAGATATCTCAATTCTGAACACCTATGCCCTAAATACAAGGAAACGCACATGTGTAAGAGAAACATTGCTAAAGCATGAGTAACACATCAGCCCCCACATGTTAATAATGGGAGACTTCAGCACCTCACTATCACAATCCAATGGACAGGTTATTGAGATAGAATCTAAGCAGAGAAATAATGAAACCAGCAGAGCTCGTGATTCAAGTGGACTAAATGGGTATCTACAGAACTTTTCACTCAAACACAAACCAATATAAATTCTTCTCTGTACCTCATAAAACTTTCTCAAAAATTAACCATGTACTCAGTCACAAAGCAAACTTCAACTAATACAAGAAAACTGAAATAATGTCTTCCATTTTATCAAATCACCATGGATTACACCTGAACTTTAAAATCAACAGAAACTCTACACACTCATGGAAACTTAACAACTCTCTACTACATGACCAATATTTCAGGGAAGAAATTAAAAAATTAAATAAAAGACTTCCTAAAATTCAATGAAATTGAAGGCATGACAACTTATGGGAACAATGGAAGGGGTACTAAGAGGAAATTTCATAGCACTAAGTTCCTTCAGAAAGGTACTAGAGATATCTCATACTTAACAACTTAGCAGCACACACTTGAAATCTCTAGAACAAAAAGAATCAAACACACCTAAGCAGAGAAGATGACAGATAGTAAGCAAACTCAGGTCTGAAATCAATGCATTAGAAACAAAGAGAACAATACAAATAATTAATGAAACCAAGAGCTGTTTCTTTGAGCAAGTCAAGAAGACAGATAAACCCTTAGCCAAATAAACTAAAAAACAGAGAGACAGTATCCAAGTTAACAAAATCAGAATGAAAAGGGATACATTACAAAATACACTGAGGAAATCTAATGATCATTAGGTCTTCAAAAGCCTGTATTCCACAAAATTGGAAAATCTAGAGGAAAGGGATAAGTTTTTTGACAGATCGCACTTACCAAAGTTAAATCAAGATTGGCTAAACAATTTAAATTGTCCTTTTAACTCTAAGGAAATAGAAGCAATTGATAAAAATCTCCCAACCATAAAAATCCCATAGCCAGATGGATTAAGTGCAGAATTCTACCAAACTTTCCAAGAAGATGTTATACCAATACTCCTCAAACTCTCCCACAAATTATAAACAGAAGAAACATTGCCAAACTTATAAGTGGGTGCTAGCCATATATAAAGGATAATCATTTTACAATTCACATACCCAGAGAAACTAATTAACAAGGAGGGTCCAAGGGAAGGCACTTCACACTCACTCAGAAAGGAAATGATAGAAATTGGAAATAGATATTGAGAGGGAACTGAGAGGGAGAGGTATATGAAGAGGGAAAGAAAGGGGCGATCAGGTGTGGAAAGAGCAGGGGTGAGAGGATTGGGAGAGTGAAGGTGACCAGAGGGGGGTCACAGTTGAAACAAGAAGGATACCTGTGAAAACGTATGCTCCTGGGAGGATATGGGATGATCCTAGCTGAGACTTCTTTAAGCAGAGGACATGGAGAAGTAAGTGCCCACTTCCTAGTACGGCAAGACTTCCAGTGGAGGGAGTGGGACACCAACCCTCCCACAGAAACTTCTACCCATAATATACCCTGCATACAAGGTGTAAAGGAATAAAGATGGATCAGCTGTTAAGGGAATGGTCAACCAATGACTGGCACAACTTCAGACCCACCCCGTGGGGTGGGAGAGGGCCAACTTCTGACAATTAATGATATTCTGCTATGCTTGCAGAGAGGAACCTACCATAACTATCCTCTGAGAGGCCCCACCCAGCAGTGGATCAAAATAGATGCTGAGACCAACATCCAAACATTAGGTGGCGCTCTGGGAGTCTTGTATTTGAATGTGAGGAAATATAGAGGGATCTCAAGGGGACAAGAACTCTTCCATTTTATCAAATCCCCATGGATTAAACCTGAACTGTAACAACAACAGAAACTCTACACACTCATGGAAACTTAACAACTCTTCTACATGACCAATATTTCAGGGAAGAAATTTAAAAATGAAATAAAAGACTTCCTAAAATTCAATGAAAATGAAGGCATGACAATTTATGGGAAACAATGGAAGGAGTACTAAGCGGAAATTTCATAGTGCCAACAGAGTCAAGTAACCTAGGCTCCTGGGCACATACAAAGAGCCTGAAGCACCAGCCAAAAAAGTATGTATGGTCTGGACTTAGGCCCCCTACACATATGTAGCAGGTGGAACAAAGACTGTCTCTGACATGGACTCTGTTGCCTCTTGTGGATCACTTTACCCTGGCTGGGTTGCCTTGTCTGGGCTCAGTGTAAGTGGATGCTTTTAGTCCTGATGTAACTTGAAGAGCTGGTAGATCGATAGTGGAGGAGGTCCCCTTTGCTAAGGAGAAGGGGAGAAGGAAAAGGAGGAAGAAGGTAGGAGGGTGGTACCAGGTGGAAAAGAGGGAGGGGCTGCAATAAGGAAGTAAAATGAACAAATAAATTGCTTAATTAATTTTAAAATTTTAATATGTATAAATCTATATATACAGAAATTTATCTCCAAAGCATCTTTATCTATATATAATGTTAATCAGTAATATATAAATACATTGATCATTATCATTTAAATTATCTTATGTGATACATATATAAAAATAATAATTCAAGAAAAAGTGGAAGTGGAATAAAAATTCCACCTTTTATCAAATGTAATCTGTATAAATCTTTACTAATGTTCAGTAAGTTAACATGTATATTGTAATTCTCAGAACAACCATTGAACTATGTAAATTAAATATACCTAATAAGTATTAAAAGGCAACAGGGAAAGATAAAGTGTAACAAAAATTCACAATAAATAAAACAACAGTTGTAAAATCTGCCTTATGGGTATAAACAGCAATTTTCAATTAAAAATCATAAAAATGGCAAAACTGTATGACTGGTTACAAGATGTCAGATTGAATTTAAAATCTTTATTCAAAAATTTACTTTTTGTAGGAGACATAATTTTGTTTCAAAGATACACAATGAGAGGATAAAAATGTTGTAGTAAATATTAATAATTGATAATTGATATCTATTGTTATTATGTTGGCTGAGCTATCCCAGACCCTACCACTAATAAATAAACACATACAGACACTAGATGGATTTTAGAAAGTCTTAGCCAAGGATTGCAAAATCAACCCTTTAATTAGCTTTCTACTTTCCCAGTTAAAACCCTATAATACTCACTATGTCCCATGGACTGTTTCTCTCCACATCATGCTGATGCTCCCAGACATTTGGGGTTCTGATCTTCCATCATAAACCATCATATTTCTCCTTCCTCCTTCCCCTGCTTCCTTCTTTGCCTCATGGCTTTCCTCTATTCTTCCCATTCCCCTGCCCAAAAAACCTGTGAACCTTAGCTCAGGCTACCTCCCTCTCTTCTTCAGTCCCAGGCTTAGGTAACCTGATATATTATTCACCAATCAAATAAATGGATAGCAATCAAGATTATATAGCATCATCTGGTCTATGTGACAATATCCTCTTCTGGGGTGTGAGCAACCAGACTTTATGGTGAGTCAGTAAATAGTAATTAATTACAGAGAGTTTTGATCACCCAATCATAAAATTTTATACAATGCTATGTCACAAATTAAATGTAGATTGAAATAATATCAAAGAAAATATATTTTAATATTAAACACATTGCTAGAGATAAGCACAAATGATTAATATTCATAAAGACATCAAACCCTCGAGGCCAACAGAATAAGTCAAAAATATGTGAAACAAAAACTAATAGAATTGCAATAAAATAAAAGAGGTAAATTTAAAAGCAATGTTGATGTTGTTAATAATTCACATTCTATAATATGAAAAACATCATAAAAGAAAAACAATGAGGAAATATACTTGATACCATCTAGACCTAAGAGATAGAAAGAGAGCTCTCTATTTCAAGGTATTAAAATACATAGAGTGTGACTTTTATATACTATGTTGTGGTCAGCTATTCAATGTCAAGAGGAGTTACCTCATCCTTCATTTTCTGCCAAAGAGAATGAAACTGGAAAGACACTGGGGGATTTCATACCAAAGACTTGGCCAATGGGAGAGTCAGTGGAGGGAAGAGGGGTGGGGATGAGTCCCTCAGTAGTGTAGTCTGGCAGCAGGCTGTGGGCTCCAGCACAGGTTGCTGACTGACAAGGAGAAGCCATAGGAAAGGTGCTGTTTTGCCAACGTGAGACACTAAAGAAGATAAACTTCATAAATTTTGGACAAATTAAACCCTCCCATTCATTAAAACAAATTTCATCAAAATCTGTCACACTCTTCAATCTGCTAGCACACTTCCATGAGTAAAGAAAGTCAGCTGAGGGAAAGGAGGGAATGGCAAATGAAGGGGTGAACATCTATGGGATCCTTCAAGTAGTCCTTCACTTGGAAGGGAAATGACAGGTTTGTTGTTGTTGTTGTTGATGATGTACTAAGGCAAGGAACTGAATGGGGAGAAAAACTTCACTGTTCAATCCATACATGTAGTTGACCTTGTAGTGCAACTGTGTGGATAATTAGCCAGGATAGATTCTCTCCTTTTCAGGGAGTTGGAGCACATTGAAATTCATAATGCACAGTGATGTCTTTTACATTAACAGAATTTGGCTGTACTGTTCAATAATGAGGAAAATTGGGTGTTATCCTACTCAAATTAGCAATGAAATATTTCAGGGATTTATCATGGACTTCACAAGGAAAGATGGCTTATCCTCTTAAAACTAATTTGTAGCAGAGAAGAAGTTAATCTTATATGTCTAATATAATGAATCTTACACAATCAGCTCCTCTCCTATGCACAAAGGATGCTGTGTTCAAATGAATTGGTATGGAATTGTTCACATATATTAAGAACAGACCAGTTGTGCATGAGTAATGTTATTATGACAAATGCTCTGAGAATTTGTAATAAATTGACAATCGCCATTTTCTTCTAACAAAATAATTTATCACTTTTTAATTTCTTAATTCATAATGAATAATTACCAAGATAATTGATGTCTC
Source organism: Lophiomys imhausi (assembly GCA_907164525.1). Taxonomy (NCBI): domain Eukaryota; kingdom Metazoa; phylum Chordata; class Mammalia; order Rodentia; family Muridae; genus Lophiomys; species Lophiomys imhausi. The sequence goes on along the minus strand of CAJQZJ010034157.1, from coordinate 4,011,485 downwards.
TTAAGCTTGCTGAATTCATTAGATGATTTGATTTGGTTCATTGACCAGGCTACAATATGTATGTAAAAACCATACTTTAATTCTGCAAATTAACTCCTCTTTTTGGAACATTAGAGTTGGTGATGGCTTAATATGTAATTTGTGTAACTATTTTATGTGTTTTCCTTTGAACTTTAATTAACCTCTCTGAGTTTTGGTCATAAAAACATTCAGAACTATCCTAATATCCTGTGTATGTATAATACAGAATGCTCGTTTTAGTTCAGATTGCCAAATAGGATGGCTGGATCATATTTTTACTGATTTTATTTCCTTCCTATTATTCAGAAAAAACTGCTTTTTGGAGCTCGCATGAAAGGTTGCACATGAGAGAGGGATAATTGTCCTGTCAACTCTGAGATATTATGCTGTCATTCAGCTATCGGTTTGTTATGGAATTCAGAAACCTACAGTATGTTTTAAGGTAAGAACTATTTTAAAAATGTAAACTTTATGGCATAATTTTAAAGAGTGTTTTTAATTTAATAATTTTTTAGGGTTTAAATCCCTTTTCCACATTAATAACAGAGGTGTTGGTCACACTGTGCCACTCCCTTGAGTTCATAAATGCATCTTTACTCTGTTGTAATAATTTTAGGGGCTATCATCTTAAATAGTGACATTAAAATGGCAGTAGGATACAGTTATATAAAATAGGATCAAGAAAAAAATACTTCAGGATTTTGGATGAGAATTTTAAAAATTGCTACATTATTTGAAGAACATAGAAGAAAAGGAGAAGTCAGAAATGATTCTTTGTCTCTCTGTAAATAAGATATTTGACTATAGCTTAAAGAACTTAATGTTTAGAAAGCATTTCTTTGCCACTAGAATACAATTTTAAATTTCTGATTAAAATGTATCTATATGTGAATTATCTGTTTCATTGTCTTGGTGGGTCACCTCATGGGATAAAAGTATACCATCATTATTATAACCTACCCCCAAATTTGACAGCAGTTCCTAAGACATGATCTCCATTAAGTTTCAAGAGTAACAGAGTTGGTCCAGGGGTTCTACAAAGTAGATTAGGCTTCTAGCAAATTCAGGTCAAAGAGACGCACTCTTGTTGAGACATATATCTTTGTTTTTAAGGCCATATCAAGAAATTTGGGGAATGAGGGAATAGTGTGTGTGTGTGTGTGTGTGTGTGTGTGTGTGTGTGTGTGTGTACTTATGTGTGGCATATGTGTGTGCACACAATTGTGGTTGGTGTACTTACCCATGTGTATGCAGTCAAGGCAGAATTCAAGGTTTTATTACTTCTATTCCTAAAAACCTTCTTTTTCTGAGCCATGGTCTTTCACTAATCTTGGCTAATGCGACCCACCAGCCAATCCTCAGGATCTATCTGCTGCTGATTTGACTCCTTCTCTCAAGTATTGGTGTTACAGGTGTGTGTCATCATTTCCAGCTTATATACTGTTGGGAATTGAATTCACGAAGAGCAATCACAGAAAACAGTTTCACCTCACCCACTGAGAAATCTATTCAGATCCTGTAAATTTGAATTATTTTCTGTAAAAGCACCATGGCATCGAGTCAAGTAATTAGAAAAAATATATATCTTTGTTGAGGTATCGACACATTCCTTCCATTTGCACAAAGATTTTTCATTACCAGAGAGAGAGAGAGATAGAGAGTGAGAGAGAGAGAGGTTATGGCTATTTGCTCTTGCAATCTTATTGCTTCTTTTGTGAGCTAAAGACAATGCCACATTGAGAACAATGTGCTAGCCAGGATGTGCTCTCTTGTGAAAGAAATAGTGGCATTGTTCTTATAGAGTAGCCAACCGCTCTCTGATTGCATTTGAGAAACACTCCAAAGCAGGGAATATATGATTGGACCTATAAACCTGGCCAAAAATCCACAGCAGAACAGATTATAGGAATTGATTGCTATTGTTTAGTAACCTGACGTAGCATCAAGCTACTTTCTAAGTATTGATGCTATATCTGTAGACATACATTGCTCTTCGCCTTCATGAAATAATCTTCTTTCCAGTAAATGTTAGTTAGTGTCAAGGTTCCTGGCTGTATAGGGAAATGAAAAGAAATGACAGAGTCCTAAATAAGATACTGATCGCCGCCCCCCCAACATGTTCAGGAAATGTTATAGAAGTGAAACCAGGACAACTAAAAGCATTTGAAAACAGAGAATGGCTTAAAAATGCCATCTCTCAAGCAAGTCATAGCCACTGCAAACATGAAATCACGGTAGTTTCAGATAACTATACTTGGTCAGCACAGGATAGGCCACTGATAGCCAGAGAGAGGTAAAGGAAGGTTTCAGGCAGCTCTACCCTTCATTGGTTGACTATTACTGATAAACTATGCAAGAGGGAGAGTCTTTATCTTGCTGTCCCCACCAGAATCCAATGGATGGTTTATTTCTAATCATCACAGAGACAGGCCTAGGTAATCCAAATAGTTCACATACGAAACAAAAGTCATGAATCTTGGAAAAGAGCTAGTTGTGATAAGTGAAGTCTTATAGATAGTGGTGAGAAATAGGAGAGAGTGAGAGTAGAAATCAATTAGACTGTATATATGTGTGAATCTGTTAAATGACAAATTAAATTTGAAAATACAATGGATTATAAATCATTGGACAATTTACCTGGCAATTTTTTTTGCTCAAGATTTTACACTGAATTGAAATATTGAGACCTAGGATGAAAAAATAATGGATTTTAATGTCAGGCAGCTAGTAACTAACAGAAACTTAGGATCAGGAAGTTTCAAAAGCTAAGGATTCACCATACAATCTCCAGGATTTTATAAGCCCTAAATAATACTTATGCAAGAGGAGACATTTTGGTAGAGCTATCTGTAAGTTTGGTAGGTGTAGATTCCAAGAGTTGCAACCAGATGGAAGTGACATTTCTGTGATGCCCTGTAAAAATTGTCCATCATATTACAAGGATACTTTCTTCACTATGTTGATAGTAGCTTTATTTGTAATACCCAGAAATGAGAAACAACCAGATGTTCCTCAACTGAAGAATGGATGAAGAAACTGTGGCACATTTACACAATGGAATACTACTCAGCTATTAAAAACAAGGAAATTTGCAGGCAAATAAATGGAACTAGAAAAGATCATCCTGAGGGAGCTAACCCAGACTCAGAAAGCCACACGTGGTATGTACTCACTTGTAAGTGAATATTAGTCATATAGTGTACGACAACTGTACTACAACACACAGACCCCAGAAAGCTAAACAATAAAGTTGGCCCAAGAGAGGACGCTTGAATTTCACTCAGAAAGAAAATAGACAGCCCAAGTGGATGAGAAGAGGGAACTGAGAGGGAGAGGATTTGGGGAAGGGAACAAGGGAGCAGAGAAGGGAAAGTGAGGAGAGTGGGAGTGAGTGGTGCAAGGGCTGAGAGAGAGGAGGGTAATTGATGGAGGGCATCTTTGAAGTAACCTGGACGCCTCTGATATGCTCCTGGGAGGATAATAGGGTGACTCTAGAAGAGACTGTTAGCAGTGAGGGACAGGGAGATGGAAGTGGCCACCTCAAAATCTGATAGGACTCCCAGTGGAGGGAGGAGGACACCAATCCATCTACAAAACCTTCAATCCATAATTTACCCAGCCTACAGGTTATACAGGGATAAAGATGTAACAGTGACAGAGGGAAGGGCCAATCAATGACTGGCACAAATTGAGACCCACTCCATGGCAGAGAGGCAACCCCCAACACTATTAGTGATACTCTGATTTGGTTGCAGACAGGAGCCCAGCATAATGGTCCTATGAGAGGCTCCACCCAGCTGAGGGTCAAACAGATACTGAGATCCACAGCTAAATATTAGGGGTAGCTCGGCATGTCTGATAGAAAAATGGGAGGAAGAATAAAGGGATAGAAGGGGACAAGAACTCCACAAGAAAACCAACAGAGACAACTAACCTAGGTCCATATGGGCTTACAGACACTGAAGCACCTACCAAAATAAAACAAAAACTATGTATGGATTGGACGTAGGCCCACCGCACATAGGCAGCTTGGTCTTTATGTGAATATCCTAACAAGTGGAGAGGGGCCATTTGACAAGGACACTGTTGCCAGTTTGTGTGCTGATCACGTAATGGGGCTGCAATGTCTTGGCCTCAATAGATGAAGTTGCCTTTAGGTCTAATCTGACTTGATGAGCTGGAGTGGATTGGTATGAGGAGGGACTGATCTCCTTTTGTGAGAAGGGAAGTGGGGGGATGGAGGAAGAGGGTGGGAGGATGGGACCAGGAGGAGAGGAGAGAGAGGGCCATAATCAGACTGCAAATTACATTAATACATTTAAAAAATTTTTCTTGCCTATACTCAAATAAATAACACAGTACACGTACTGACTCACTAAGACGTGGTTGGAAATTTTGTGTCATCAAATGACCCATCTAAGGTGAATAGATAGTTGTTCACATGCCCTAAGAACAATCTATTTTATTCTTTTTTAGTTTGGTTTTCTTATTTAGGCTTCATAGTCATTCAGTAGAAAGGGAACAGGCATTTTTATGAAGGTTGTAAAATACTTTGAAGTAGACTCATTAAAACTTTAAATTTTGATATAATAACTTTTGACAAAAGTCATTTCCTCAAGAACATCATTGACAGTGAGACCATAGCTGTTATGAAAGATCATCATCAGTTATTTCCACAAAAATTTCCAGTAAGTATTATCAGTGCTATCTGGACAGTAATGTCTGGTGGTCTTCAGCGTAAATAAAGTATGTGATTTGTTTGAAGGGATTTTGTATATCTAACCACCAAGATATTTTAAGTAAAATATAAAACGTCTTACCTTGAATAGATAACACTAATATCTTCTCTCTCACTTAAAAATGTCAGTTATTCATCATAATACAAATAATAATTACTATTTAACATATCAGGGAATTAATAGCTAATTTTGTAGTGTGCCAACTATGAATACATTGTAATGTTTAATAGTTTTTACATTTATTTATTTATTCAATTTATATCTCAATCATAGTCTCTACCCTCCTCCCCTCCCAATCCCACTCTCCTGCTGTCTTCCCTCTTACTTCTATCTGCTTTTCTTTCTTTTTTTTTTTTAATTTAAGGTGTATCCTTTTCCCCAACAGCTCCTCATTTTAGTCCAATAAAAGGCTGTTTTCTTATAACAGTAAATACAATACAGAACAATAAGAATAATTAGGAGACATTTATGAAAATTATAAGATATAACATACATTACCAATGTAAAGTCCATGCATATTTTGCAATTGATATTAATATTCTATTGTCTATCTCTCTCAATAAGTTTAAAGTTCTATACCTAACTCAGTTTCCAAACTTGCATTACCAACTTAAAAACATCTTCTGAGACCTAGAACATACTTTTAATTCCCTAAACAACTTAAAATTTAACTGTGACAAAATAACTACCTAATCTTCAACCACATCAGAGACCTGAGGAGGATAAATATATCTGATATACAGGAAGTACGGAGCAAGAAGCTTCCAAAATGAAGAAATGACAGACAACTGACTGCCAGGATAGTTCAGAATTTCTCTCAATACATTGGGGCATCTGTCTTCAGTCTTTTGGCCCAATATCTCTGACAGACATTCATTGTGAAGCAGGAATTATGAAGTATTTGTCTTGGCAGATAGGTTGTCAATTTACCTGCTCCCAAGGGTTGTCCTTTTTGGGCAGCTTTCTGTCTACATTTGAAGCAAGGGTTTTTTTTCTTATGACAAGCTTGCCACTAATGGAATTATCTCCAAATGGAGATTCTTCCATTCTCATCATCTACTTGGAGTAGAATGAGGGATGCTTTCAGGAGCATCTCAATATCAAAAACTCTTAAATTAAGAAAACATCTTTGATTGCCATATTCTACAGATCTCTTGAGGTTTTGGAATACAATCTATCTCCGTATATTTGGATAAACAAATGTTGCTTGTCTCTTAGCATTTTGATTTCTGATTAACTTAGAAAACTAACAAAATGACCTGTTTGAACGACTTTTAGTTTGCATTTCTTAATTACCCTAAACAGTTTGTGACAGTTGCTATCAAAAGGCCAAAATTGCACATTGCATTTTTCCACATTACATAGGTACAATACCTTAAAAAGAGTTAACCTTAATTTTCTATCAATATACAAAGATATAAGAACATATTCAATAATCTATCCCTTTTCTTTATCATTCCTGTATTATGTCTATACCCTATTTTTCAATTCTTTCCCCCTCCCCCAACATAGGAGACAAAGACAGATAGAGAAAAGAAAGAGAGAGAAATCTCTGGGTCTCACCTCCAAAACCTATTTAACAAACTGTTTAACAACTTGTAATCAAATCTCCCTAAATAACAACAAACATCTATAACCCTTCAAATGACCAAAGAGGGCGGGAGTGAAATCACCCATCCCACCTTTGGGGAATGGGATATCACTCTCTTAAAAGTACTTTCTGCTGATTTCGGGTTGTAAGAAACCTGTTTGGGCCCAAATAAGAATGGGAAAATGGTTAAGCAAGTTAATAGTAACATTTAATGTTCAGTCCTTTTGTGCCCAGCTATTTCAATGTCCTAAGAAGTTTGTAGTCAGAGACTGAACTTCAGGGCTTTACTGAAGTCCTGGCTGGAACAGTCTGTGGGGCTGAACCATGTTAGTTAGCCATTTTGAGTTGTTCTGATTGTAGAATTTTGAGGAAACAGCTATTGAGGAAGTCTGCGAGGCCGAATCATCTGGGCTACTTGTCTTTGGTGTCTGGTCCCTTTTTTTTTTTTTTTTTTCAGAAGTTTCAGTTGTCCAGTTGTTCCTGGACTCCTTAGGTGGATGCTTTTAATCTCCTAGAAAGAAGAACAGAGCCCTGCCCTATTTGTAACTCTGGGGCACTACTTTTGTTTTTGTTTGTTTGTTGTTTTGTTTTGTTTTGTTTCTTGGCAGGTAACATCTTTTCTAGAGCAAATTGGGTATGATGTTCAATATTTGACCAAAGGGTCTATTATGCTTCTAGAAATTTGTTATACATAGAGGAAAAATGACAGGACAGAAACAGTGACTGATTACATGGTTATGGGCAAAGGGAGGCTGACAGAAGGAATAGTAACTCCAATCACTGTGGTTTCAAAAGTCTTAATATATTTTAAAACATAATATCTGAGTTTTAGCAGAGCCATTCATTTAAGCTATTAATTTCACAATCTAACCTAAAGGCATTTAAATACATTGTGGTACTATTGTCTTTCAATTTAAAAACTTATAGTTGACATCCACAATAATAACCCAAAATTAACGGCTTTCAGACAGTTTCTTTTTCAGGTCAATTAGTTACTAAATAGCAATAATCATCAGAGTAGATCACAAGTGAATTAAAGGTTATCATTTTACTGCCCATAATGTTGCTATGGAATTCTGACTTAACATTATCACCTGCCCAAAGATTTGTGCTTTACCTTTCTGCAACTGCCATCAGAAAATATAACATATTCACCATTTATTCCATGCTAGCTCATTTTGTGATGATGTAAAGATGTTATGGTCAAATACATTCCTCCCATTTTAGGTTTACAAATATGAAACTTCACATGAAGCTGTATATATATATACATACTTGTGTGTGTTTTTGTGTACATGTATATGTACTTGTGTGTACACACACATATATATATATGTAAATGTATATGAATATATATAAATTATGAAGCAATAAAATGGAAAATTGAAGTGTAGGGTGTATACATACACTTCCATGTATTTGTATATATAAGTATACAGTTTGCAGAATTGTTTATAAAATTATTAATTATGAAGTTCTTGTGGAAGTTCAGCTTTAACTTTTAGCATACCAGACATACTTACAAAAATATGACTATTCTACAACCAACACACCAAAAAGATCAGGAACATAGACTTTGCTACCTATCAAGGGGACAATTTGCCCTAGGGGAGCTACCATGTAGGCCCCTCCAGTTCAAGAGGAAGCTCTTAGCCATCATATGACTGTTTAACTGAGAGGGGCTGATATGTAGGGACACTCCACATTGGAGGAGTGGGATGGATGGGAGAGGGAGGAGAGGATGGGAGGGTGGAACCGGGAGGGTGGAAAGAGGGCACTATGATGGGGATGTACGTTGATGTAATAAATAAACACTATAATAATAAAAAAATCAATCAATATATGTATAAAAAAGTAGGAATATTCTGAATTTCCCAGGATTCTTCTGAAAAGGTATTTACTTCAATTTTGGGCTTTGTAAAATGAAAGTTGTGCTGTGGACTGCACTGTCCATGCATATTTAAGAACATTGCAGGGGAGATATTTGCATACCAGTTTGATCTTCTGATAAAATGTCACCCATCAACTTTTCTCAATAATTTGTGTATTTTTAATTTAATGTCTTCTAAAATAGAGAGTTTGAAAAAGGCTTACTTTTAGCTTTAGGGAAAGGGCAACCACTAAAGGGTGGCAAATCTTTATGCACATTTCCTACAGTGGTATGCAAAATTAAAAAAAAGGAAAACGATTTTCTCCTTAAGATTTGCACCTGAGAATTAGGAAAGCTGTTGTTTTAGGAAATTACATATAAAACATAATACCTATGATCTCCAGTCTCAGATGTTAAATTCTGAGTTTTTATGTAAACAAAGGAGTGATCAAACTCTTAGTTGTATTTAGTTGGAGAAATTTTAAGGAGTTAAGAGCATAAAGAAGAAAAATAATCTTAAATTGTTAAATTATTCAAACCACAAAAGTCACTTACCCTGCCATGAATTTGATATTCAGTCAGTGCACATCATAAATATGGCCTTGAACATTGTTGGCTGCATGTTTGATGGAAGGCTGTCACACTCTCTGGATAAAAAATAGCCACACCTCCATTTCTATATGGAGGAAAAGTCAGAGTTATGGAGCTTTGAGCATTGCTGAGTCTCCCACAATCCCCAGATGAGGCTGTCTTAGGAATAGCTGGAACTGTCTCTAATAGTTCAAACAAGGAATAGTGTTAATAGTTAGACCCCTCATGATAGATCCTGAATGACTCAAATCATATGTATCCATGAGCAATATTAAACACCTTCCCAAAAAGGGAAGGTGTGTGAAGTCTCCACTATGCCAGAATAGATAGACCTGGTGTCATTTTTTAAAAACATTAGCTTTGTTTCCAATATTCTTAACTAATGATCCTCACCTTTTCTCCAGTTATTAATTGTATTATACAATAGAACACCTAAAGCTAAAATTATTGCTTTCATTTTTATCCGATACATGGGAAGATGTGAAAACCTAATAATGTTTGGCAGTTATTGTACCCTGTGGGTTGCATGTGATTTATTATTTTAGTATGAATATACTTGTTTATAATCAACCTTGCTTCACTGATGAGGAAAATGTATTCCTAAAGAAATTTGCAGCAGCAGTTAGTATTCCAGCTCACACATGTTTAGGTTCAGCTGGAGCAGTAAGCAGGTCATGATCTTTCTTCATTCTGCCTGTCACAAGATGGAGGGATTTCACTTCAGGTAGTAGCATGCTCTGACCTTTCTTCTCTCAAGCTCATTTTCACATGTTTAGCTGTTGTTAAAATTCCCTTAAATTGTATGTCATTATAACCACTTCTACCCTGCTCATTTCAACTGTTTAGTTAGCTATAATATAATTCCAATATTAAATGTTATTAATGTAATTAATCATGAGTATTGGTGATGTAAAAATAATGGATAATTGAATGATGTGCAATATTTAGAAAATATTTTGGACATGATAAAATTTATCATACAAAATAATTCAGATGCTGATATTTTTTGCATTGTATATCACATGGTTTTGGAAACAAACACTGAAGCTCAGTGCTTATTAACAGCAGGATGACAACAATGTGCACCTTAAGATAACAGATTAAAAAAAAAACTGTGGTACATTTACACAATGGAATACTACGCAGCTATCAGAAACAAGGAAGTCAGGCAATTTGCAGCCAAATGGATGGAACTAGAGAAGCTCATTCTGAGTGAGCTAACCCAGACCCAGAAAGATACACATGGTATATACTTACTTATAAGTGGAAATTTGACTTATTATACAGGACAACCATCCTACAAACCACACACTCAAATAAACAGGAACATTTCATAACTACCCTATGAAAAAACTCCACCCAGCAGTGAGTCATGAACCCCATTGCCTGTTAGTGGAACACATTAGCCTAGCTGGGCTGCCGTATCAGGTCCTGGTACAAGAGGAAGCTCTTAGAAGTCAAGTGACTGATGAAATGAGAGGGGTTGATATGTGGAGGCTCCCCTCATCAGAGGAGAAGGAGAGGACAGAGATGGAGAAGAGGGAGGGAAGGTAGGACCTGGAGCTGAGGAAGGCAGGGACGTTGAGTGAGATGTAACTTGAAAAAATAAATTAATAAAAAAACAAACAGATGTGACTGAATAAAAATGTAAACATGCTTATGTATTTGCTCTGTTCTGTATGAATAAATAAAAATTAAGGTGAAGATGAGTGACTTGATAATATATTGTGTAAACACATAAATATTTAAAAGTGCACAGACTATTGGGGGGTCCAGAGTCAGCCCCATGGTTAAAAGCTCTGAGTGCTCTTTCAGAGGTCACAGGTTCAATCTCAAGCACTCAAACTGTGACTCACAACCATAAGTAACTTCACTTCCATGGTAATGGTATTCAATGCTTTCTTCTGCCCTTATGGGCACAAATAGTACATATGTATGTATATATATATTATATTATATATAAATTCATTAATATAATTTTAAAAATCTCAAATATAAGTGCATAAAACAATGATAAATTTGGTTCCTGATGGGATACAGAGAAGGCAGAACTGTTTCTTATGGAATGTTTTATTTATTTTTATTTTTATTTGCTCTTTCCATTAATGAAAACTGATTCTTTTCTCTCACATAATATATCCTGATGATGGTTTTCCCTCCTTTTCCTCCTCCCAGTGTCTTCCCACTGCCCCTCTCATCCAGATTCATTCTGATTCTGTCTTTCATTAGAAAATAACAGGCTTCTAAGAGACAATGATGAAATATAACAAAAACATAATAAGCTAAAACAAAAACTATCATATCAAGTTAGACAAGACAAACCAACACAGGGAAAAAAACCCAAGAGAAGGCACAAGAATCAGAGACCCACTCGTTTGCACACTCAGGAGTCCCATGAAAACACTAAACTGGAAGCTATAATATATACTCAGAAGACCTGGTGCAGGTCCACGTAGGGCCTGTGTATGCTGCTTCAGTCTCCATGAGGTCATATGTGCTTTGTTCATGATAACTTAGTGGGCTTTCTTTCTTGTTGTCCTCTGACTCTTACACTATCCACACCTCTTCTCCAGGGGTCTCTGAGCTCTGAGGGGAAGGATTTGATGAAGAGATGCCATTTAGGACTGAGTGTTTCAAGGTCTCTCACTCTATGAACATTATCTAGCTGTGGGTCTTTATGTTTGTCCCTATCTGTTGCAGAAGTAATCCTCTCTGGTGATGACTGAACAGTGTATTAATCATTATAGTAGAATATTATTAGGACTTATGTTATCACTAGTTAGTTAGTATATAATATATATTATGTACTATATATATACTGTTTGTGTATATATATATATTTGTAACAGTAAATTTTTATTTATCACACATATATTTATTAATACTTAACAATTGTCTATAAAATTCCTAAATCCTAAACCCAAACCCTAACTCTGAAACCTAGCACCTAAAATTTCTTAGCACCTATATACTAATATAAACTTTTAACATTAACCAAAGGTTTCACAAAAGGATATTTTTCTTTGAGCGGAGGTCCTGATGGATGGCGGTCTTCATACAATTTTCCAGTTTTAAAGTCTCTTAAAGTCTCTGAATATTGCTCCTAGCCTTTGTGGTCTTAAAACAATTAACATATGAAAGTTCCCCAGGTGGCTCACCTATTCAGATGCTTAAGGCCTGCAAAGGCCCAAAGTCCTGGAGCTCCCAGTCTAAGCACTACGGAATCTCAGGGAGAATCAGTCTTCTTTCCAAACCAGAAATGGGTCAATATCAGAGGGTGAAATGAAACTTTCCAATGTGATTATGACGTGTGTTTTTCTGCTGGTCAAGGAAAATGTTGTTGAGTGAGTCAGGTACAGGAGAGAGAGCCTGATGTTATGTGAATCCTGCCTTATATATCTTCACCTGTCGGCAGAAGCTTTCGTGTACTTTTCCAGTTATGTTCCTGGGCTCAGTCTTTTTCAAGAAGGCTTTTTGAAGAGGGGCTTGAATTCACAGGCGGTCAGCAGATGTGGGCAGGTGCCTCAGGGCATGTCATTCAGATGCTTTTTGCAGAGAGCTGTAAAATGACAGCAGACCTGGGGGAGGGAGCACCTCAGGGGGCATGTCCTGCCCCTAGCTCTAAGATCAAAGAGGTCCTGGTCCTTTGGTGAGTTTCCAAGGACATTTCACTTTGGAAGTAAGTTTTTTTTATCTTAAAGTCCAGTCTTATTCCAAGTTCCCTATGCTATTATATGCTAACACTAAACCTACCACATATAAAGTTATGATGAAACTCATAAAACCAATACATGCTAATAAAACATTAAATTTAAAAACTTTAAAAAGGTGAATCAAAGTCAGGGAACAATTGATTAATGAGTAACCATTTTGCACACACACACATTCTGTGGTTTTATATGTAGTCACAGATATTAGTTGTGCCTTATTTATCGCTGCAAAAAAAAAAAAAAAAAAAGGAAATGGCTGTGGTGAGTTTATTTTTTTCCCTGTTAGCACCATCCAGAACAAAGAGTTTATATACACTTGGGGGAGTAATGCAAAATTTACTGTATGTAATAGAGTGAGTCCATCTCAGGAAACATAATAACTAATATTTTCCTTGCCATTTGGATTGATGAATAGACCTAATCTTAATTTCCATTCTGAATAATAAATTGAACTTTCACAGTGAATTTGTGTAGTGACAATTCCAGGTTTGGCATTTTAGAGAAACATATGCTTGTAAAGGGGTCTGGCTGAAAGTCAGATGTAAGCTCTTCTGACTGATTTGTGCCTGGGGAATCTCTTCTAACACAAAAAGTACTTAAGGAAAAAACATTTAAAACAAACAGTCTAAGGACTATGAGAAGGTTAAATGAATCTTCTCTGGTGGCAATCCCTGGAGGGTATCAGTCACAGCTTTGTGGAACCTGCCACACATTACAGGGAAACCAAAGAGAAACAAAGGAAAACAGCGCTTTTATTCCACTAGTGCCCTGGCTACTAATGTCTAGCTCACTTATGCATGAAGTATAAAATTGTACACTTGTGAAAACATCATACTCTGTTGAAGGCATGAGCCTGGGTATCTGCTCAAAGAACAACAAAGTCCTTATACAGTAAAAATGATAGTTTATGCATATATTACACTAGCATGTGAACCTTAAATATGAACTCCTGACACTTACCAGTGGTGGCGCACACCTTTAATCCCAGCACTTGGGAGGCAGAGGCAGGCGGATCTTTGTGAGTTCGAGGCCAGCTTGGTCTACAAAGTGAGTCCAGGACAGCCAAGGATACACAGAGAAACCCTGTCTCAAAAAACCAAAAAAAAAAAAAAAATATATATATATAAATATCACATTATCTATAGCACATTACACAAATTTTTATCAGAATAACAACATATTCATGTTTATAATATAGAATCTATCACAATCTTAATCGTAACAGGTGAAATATACAATGATTATTTACTAAACAATCACAAAAGAGCAAGGCAGGTAGTTTTTATTTCCTGAATAATGCCAAGATCATTGAGCTTCATAGTGGACAAACCTTAACTAAATAGGTATTTTATCATTCATTCATGCAGACTGATGGACCAGCAGACTATGCCTGTATCCTATCTGTCTTAGAGCTGTTCTAAAATGTTCACAAATTCTTTGATATACCACCTAATGAAAATCCCCTAAACTCAAATGTTTGTGGATTCAAACCTTCTATAATAGGTATTAGGGAAAATAACATGGTCAAATAATAAATATAAGATCAAAAATCAAAGCTGTTTTTACATGAGACATTCAGCTATTCCCTTTAGAAGCCAACCACTGTATAGGAAACCCAGTTTCTGTGCTGAAGACCCCCATCTGAGAACAAGTGAAGAGTGATGTTGGGAATTCAGCTCCTTCCAAACTTCAGATGACTCAGGTGACATCTGACTGACTATACTACATGAGAGAGCTCCAGTGAGAACTGCTCAACCGTTCTTCCTGAACTCCTAACTAAACTTCATATACATTACCTTCATTATGGAGTATATGACCTGTATAAACAAATACCTTGAGGATTGACGAGACTTGTGAATTAGATAGAACAACTACATGTACTATTTCTATACACCTGTCATTAAATTGTATGCAGGCTCATGGCTGCATTCTTAGGCAAATATCTCTTGCTGGTTGCTTGCAAAAAACCTAAGTAGTAATGCTGTACCACTAAATCGTAAGGAAAACTTTCCAAAACAGTGTGGTATGTTCACCTCATTTACACATAAACTTAGAGAATATTCACCCCTTCTAGAAACAAAAGCACACAGAGAGCATGGTTCCATGTTAAATCAAAGAAATTGAGTATGTAGCAAAATCAGTTCACTTCCTTCACAGAAAATTTAAAGTGGTGAGTGTCCTGCATGCAAAACAGTATGTCAAGACCTTTCATTTTATATGGACGCTTATTCTGGAGGCATTATATCTGTGTAGTAAATGTGGTATCTGAGACATTAAACTTTCCCTTGTCATTTATTCTGTGAGATTGTATTTGAAGGGTAAAAAGATACTTAGACTGGACCTAGTCCCCCTACATAAATGTAGATGATGGGCAACTTTGTCATCATACAGATCCCTTAGCAAGTGGGAGGGGTGGACTTTGTTACCTTTTAGTGGGACACTTTACCTTAACTGAGCTGCCATGTCGGGCCCCAGAGAAAGAGGAAGCTCTTAGTCCTCATGCAACTCATGAACTGAGGTGGGCTGATATATGGGGGCCTCTCACACTGGAGGAGAAGGAAAGATGGGAGAGGGAGTAGAGGCTGGGAGGGTGGGACTGGAAGGAGAGGAGGGATGGGGCTGGGATCAAGATGTAACTTGAATTAATAAATAAATATTTAAAAGATAAAAAAAACCCTAAGTAGACTGCCCGGCAATTATATGAACATACTCATAACCTTGGAAATTAGGGATTAATAAATGATTGATATTTTGGTAGGATTGGACACTGATAAAACAAGAATATTCTTGCTCACAAAATACACTATTTGTTTAAGCAACTAGAGCTTTTCATACAGTATGTTGCAACTATGAACAAATGTAAGTGGTTTTATACCATACTAAAAGGAGTATCTCTCTGGTTAGCTTTTTTTCTACAGAGTTAGGTACAAAGTAGGTTGTTATGGTTGGAGGATAAAATGTCTATCATAATCTCAGAGGTCAAAGGATTTATCTGTAGCTGGCGAAACTATTTGGGGGAGTTGTAGATAGATTAGGTATTGTGGTCTTGATGGAGAAAGTATCTCTATGCAGTAGTTAGTTGAGGGCCTCTCTCTCTCTCTTTATGTCTGTCTGTCTGTCTGTCTGTCTGCCTCTCTCTATTTCTTTCCTATTCAACTTGAAATGAATAACTTCATCCTCCACCTACTCCTTGAATCATTATGTTCTTCTACAGAAGAGGTTCAGAATCATGGATCCAAGTATCCATATGTTGAATACTCTGAGAGTCAGAACTAAAATAAATATTTTCTTCCTTAAGAACTTCTTTCCTTAAGTGATTTACATATTAACTATATTACTTACCTCAGTGAGTTGAAGTTTTATTAACATAGTATATCAGCCAAGAATTTTTTTTTTATAAGTGAGGCTAAAAGAACAACAGGATTCACATGGTTCAAGGAACTAGATCAAAAAGTTATCTCCAACTAGTTCCATGAGATAGGAGGAATGCACAAGTTACAGATACATACTCACAAATACACATGAGTGAATGAGAGAGAGAGAGTCATCTACAGACTTATTATTGAGAAATGTGGTATGGAAGTTACCAGCAAAACTTTAATAGTTTAGTAATACTTAACTCTCCATGACATAGACTTATTTTTGTCTGAGAGCAATCTGTTTTCCACCTCTGGGTCTCTTCAAGTTTGTGTTTACTGCTGTTCTACAATCACAAAAATGTATATGAATACTTATATCAAAGAAAACATTCCATGTCAGTCAGTAGGAAAATGAAAAATAAACATAGCCATACATTCACAACAGAATATCAAGATAATATACATGGACATTAGCTCAAATAGAAACATTTGAACATATCTTTCTCTCTCTCTCTCTCTATATATATATATATGTATAATTTATACAAGTTTAAATTTTTATGTATTTTGCCATTTACAAAGTACTGTCAAAATATGCAAATACGCTTTAAATAATTAAACTGCACTTATAAATTCATTTGAATGTTAATCCTAGACCCCCTCAACATTATTAACCCAAATTCTCATTATTAAAATAAGCACTTTAGTTCATAATAATCATGTCTCTAATACACACAAAACCATTCTATATCAATTTTAGCCTTTTGGTTTACCTTAAAACCTAAAATTTTAAATATCTGAAAATCTCAAAAGTGTGATAAATGAGCTCACTAGATGAATCTGAACTTTCCTTCAGTTAAAGCTTTCCCAATGTAATTACTTGTCCCAGGTGGTTTGGAGGGGGATTCAGACACAACAAATGTAGAATTCTAATAAAGTGCTCCTTGGAAGTTTATATGTTTTTCATGCATCAGGGGTTTTTAGCACAGGCAGGTGAGAGCACGTTCTTTTGGAGAAAACACTCCTGATTGTTCGATAAGCTCCAAAAAGCAAGAAGTCCAGTGTCTTTTTAAAAAAGATTTATTTATTTTATGTATATTATATGAGTGCTCTATTTGCATGTACACCTGCAGCCAGAAGAGGGCATCAGTTCACATTGTGGATGTTTGTGAGCCACCATGCGGTTGCTGGGAATTAAACTCAGGACCTCTGGAAGAACAGCCAGTGCTCTTAACTGCCAAACCATCTCTCCAGTCCATGAAGCCCAGTGTCTTAACACCTATATGTGCAATGATATTTTTTAAACAAATGTGAAAGTTGTGGATGTCTATTTACTGAAGCTATTCATAATTAAAGATGATTGTGGCTTTTAATTGTCTGTTGACATGTATTTTAGAGAAAAACAAACACACAGAGAAGCCCAATATGTAAATGACTGCCACAGACTTACCCTGGCTTCCCTATTGCTAATTTTTTCAGTTTATTGTTTTCCTGGAGACTCAAATTTACCCTGACTTTCCAGCTTTAATTGATGCCCCTCCTGCCAACCTCATTATTGTAAATTAAGACAGTCATAATTCTCTGAGATTTCATCTCACACCTGTCAGAATGGCTAAGATAAAGAGCTCAAATGAGAGCACATGCTGGCGAGGGTGTGGAGAAAGGGGAACCCTACTCCATTACTGGTGGGAGTGCAGGCTTGTGAAACCACTATGGAGGTCAGTATGGAAATATCTTAGAAATCTTGGAATAGCTTTGCCTCAGGACCCAGCCATACCACTTCTGGGTATACACCCAAAGGACTCCTCATGGAGTCATAGGGAAGTCTCCTCATCTATGTTCGTAGCAGCTTTAATTGTAATAGCTAGAAATTGGAAACAACCCAGATGTCCCTCAACTGAAGAATGGATTAAAAAACTGTGGTACATCTATACAATAGAATATTACTCAGCTGTAAGAAATAATGAAATTATGTAATTTGCAACCAAATGGATGGAACTAGAGAAGCTCATCCTGAGTGAGCTAACCCAGACTCAGAAGGATGCACATGGAATCTATTCACTTATAGTAGGATTTTAGCTATATAGTACAGGATACCTGTACTACAACCAATACACCAAAAGGAACATGGAAATAGACTTTTTTTTCTTTTTCCTTTCTTCTTGTGTTGTTGTTCTTTGTTTTTGTGGGTTTGTGTGTTTGTTGGTCTTTTTTTTAGTTTTCCCTTCATAGCAAGGAGACACCTTTCACTGGTGGTACTGCCTCATAGGCTCCCAGTGTATGAAGAGGCTCTTGGCCCTCATATGACTCCTGAACTGTGGTGAGGGACTGTTATGTAGGGACACTCCACTCCAGAGGAACAAGAGGGAAGGATTAGGGGGTAGAGCATGGGAGGGTGGGGCTGGGAAGCGGGGAAAGAGGACAATATGATAGAGATGTAACATGAAGCAACAAAAATAAATTTATTAATTAAAAAAAAGCAGGTAACAATTTAAAAACACTGTAAATAAAATAAAGGTTACAGCTGTTCAACCTGGTTTTATAAACCTCTAAGAGTCGAAAAAACTTAGAGCTAAGGTAAAATACACAAAATGTGTGGTGTTAGCCCATGCCTTTAACTTCAGCAGAGACAGGAGGAGCACTATAGAGTTAGTTGTCTTATAAATTCTAGAGTTACAGGAACAGGGTGGTGATGGTGCACACCCTTAATCCCATCATTCAAGAAAAGCACACCCTTAATCCCAACATATTAGAGACAGAAACAGGCAGATCTCAGAGCTCAAGGTCAGCCTGATACAAAACAAACTCTAAATAGAGAAAAACTTCGATCCAGAAGTGGTGGAGCACATCTTTAATTCCATCAGATTGGAACCACAGGTCTTTGATCCCAATAATTAGAATGCAAAGACAGACACATAGGATTTGGAAGGACTTAAGTTTAAAAACTACTTACAAAAGGCCTACTCAATATAAACAAATTGTCCATTGAGATCTCAAAATATATACACAAAGCCTTGTTTGGCTTCAAAATAATTTCTTCTTTAATCCAGATTGAAAGATAATACTTTATATATTGTCACAAAACCAAATTTGCTTCAGGAGAAATATTACCTGACCCCACTACCCACAAAAATGGGTAATTGTCCCAGAGTTAGAATTAGGGCAGGGCTCTGTTCTTATATTTCATATTTAAAGCATCCATTCAAGGAATCCAGGGACAACCGAAACCTCAGCAGAAAACAGATTCAGACACCAAAGAAGACGAGTGGCCCAGATGATTCAGCCTTGCAGACTCCTTCAATAGCTGTTTCCATCAAAAGTCTACAACCACAACAACTCAAAATTGCTAAGATCGTTCAGCTCCACACACTGCCCCAGCCAGAACTTCAGTAAAGCCTGGAAGATCAGCTTCTGTCTACAAACTTCTTAGGACATCTAAACAGCTGAGCACAAAAGGACTGAACATAAAAGGATTGTACTAACATTTTCAACCATTTTTCCATTCTGGTTTGGACCCCAAACAGGTTTACTACGACCCAAATCAGCAGGAAGTCATTTTAAGAGAGCGAAGTCCCATGCCCAGAGGGTGGGGAGGGTGTTTCTCCCCCCTCTTTTATTATTTGATGGATAACAGAAAACTTTGTTATTTAGGGGAAGAGACTACAAGCTGTTAAATGGTCTTGTTAAATGGGTTTTGGAGGTTGGACCCAGGGACTTCCTTCTTTTTCTTTTCTGTATCCTTCCTTCTCTCCTATGTAGGAATGCACAGACTTGAGAAAAATGGGACATAGACATAGTATGGTAAGGACCAAGAAGAAGGGACAGATTATTGAATATGCCCTTATACCTTTGTATATTGATACAAAATTAGTATTATATTTAGCTAAAGTGGTATTGACCATTGTATATTGTGCAAAATTAAGATTGTATTGATCTTTGCATATTGATACAAAATTAAGTTTATAGTTGGCCACAATGGTATTGACCCTTGCATATTGATGTAATATTAAGATTGTATTGGGCTACATAGGCGTTGATCTTTGTATATTGTTACAAAATTAAGAGTATGTTTGGCCACATTGGAATTGATCTTTGTATATTGATACAAAATTAAAGGAAATGCTTCTTAAAGGTATTGTACCTAGTGATACTTAAAAATGAAATGTGAAGCTCTGGCCTCTTGATACCAACTGTCTTAAACCGTTTAGGATAGTTAAGAAATACAAACTCCTAGTCATGCAAGCGTGTCATTTCATTAGCTACTATGACAGTCTATCACAGATATGCTCTAAGCTACTCAGAAATCAAGTTGTTAAGAGACAAGCAACATTTGCTTATCTAAATAGAAGAGATAGATAGGGCATCTTCAAAAACTGCAAGAGACCTGCAGAATATGGCATTCAAAGATGTTGTCTTAAATTAAGATTTTTTTGATATCGAGACATATAAGTTCCTGACAGCACCCCCTATTCTACTCCAAGTAGAAGAAAAGCATTGAAGAATCTCCAGTGTGAGGTGGTTGAATTAGTGGCAAGCCTATCTCTTGACATGAAAAACCCCTTGCTTCAACTGTAGACAGACTGCTATCCAAAAGGGACAAAACTTGGTAACAGGGAAGACGACAGCCTAGCTCTGCCAAGACAGGGTAGGTAAGTCCTTCATAATCCTTGCTCTACAATCAATATCTGTCAGAAAAATGGGACCAAAAGGCTGAAGATTGATGCTGTAACATATGGAGAGAAAACAAGAACTGTCCAGGCAGCCACTGATATGCCATTTCTTAGTTTTGGATGATGCAGGCCCTGCACTTCCTACATAATCAGATATATTTATCCCTCTCAGGTCTCTGAGGTGGTTGAAGAATAGATAGCTAGAGTCTCATAGTTAAATTTTGAGTTGTTTAGGAATCAAGAGGGTGTTCTGGATATAAGAAGATGTTTTTAAAAAAGTGATGCAAGTTAGTATGAAAGTGAGGGGGGCCAAGATGGCGGCGAACTGCAAGGAAGCATTTTGAATGTGGGAGAGAGGAGCCAGAGAAAACACAGAGTTGTGGGACACTGTGCAAAAACTGGAGGGTCTGGCTCCTCTGGGAACACGCACAGCTTCCAAGGGACAGTTAAAAGTCCCAGGGCAAGGCTCTCCCCCCATCTCTCGCAGACACAGAAGCCACTAAATCCGGGATTCTGGAACTCCCATTTGGAGAGGCGCCTGGTAAGATCGATCCTAACACACAGCAGGCAGAATCAAAGGCCACATGGCGATCGCCCACTAGCCTACTGGGCTTCCCACACCTCAGGAAGACCTTATAACTACTTAGGAAATTTTGCAGAATAGTTGAAGTCTTAACAAGGAAGAAAAAGGCGCTCAGCAGGTGATCCACAGCCGCTCGAGCCGGAGCGGGGGTGGGCGGGCAGAGCAGGTGGGGAGGGAAGTGGGTGCTGGTGGGTGGGGCTGTTGCCCGGAGCACCCACCGCAAAGCAGCTAGGGCGGGAGGCCGGCTCTGACGGCAGGAGGAGCCGAAGCTCCGCCCACCCATGGCAAAGCAGCTAGGACGGGAGTCTGGTTCAGAAGGCAGGAGGGGCTGAAGCTCCGCCCACCCATGGCGGAGCAGATAGGGAGGGAAGCGGCCAGGCCTGTGGCGGAGAAGCCTAGTGGGTAACCAGAAGCCAGGGGACCATAGCTGTATTCGGGTAAACCCAGACACATTAGGTGTGGAGCCGGGCCCTGTCAGCCTCCGTGACAACAAACAAAGCCCACAAAATCTGTGCCTGGGCAAACAGGTCCATACCATCAGAACCATTGAAGGCTGATCACTCAGTGTGCAAAATAGAGAAGTCTGAACTGGGAGCAGTGAAACAATCCCGGACCATTACTCACTACCTGGGAATAGGCTGCACCAGCTCACAACGATTCAGGCTATTAAAACCACAGTGACGCTGTGATCACACTGTAAGCAAGGACAGATAGCCAAGCAATTCGATTCCTTCACCAAAGCATCCCCTGTGGATCCAAACAAAGAAAATGACAAGAACAGACAGCTAGACAGCTAAACACACACACATGGCCAAAGGTTCAAGAAAAAATAGAAATCAAGGAAATATGACTCCAACAAAGCAGAATTATCCTAGCTCATCCAATTCGGATGACCTCACACCAACAGTAACATATGAAAACGATGACAATTCTGTATTATGGAAAGTTATAGAATCCCTTCAAGAAGAACTTAAATCTATGAAGGTATTCAAAGAAGCCACAATTTTACAAGCCAAAACAATGAACAATACCATTAAAGAACTCCAAGCCAAGGTGAAAGAGCTTGAACAGGAAAAAGACAAAGCAATGAAAGATTTTCAGACAAAAACAAGTAAGCTGGAGAAGGAAATGTACAAAACGAACAATACCATACAAGACATGAAAATAGAAATAGAAACAATAAAGAAAACACAGTCAGAGTTAAAAGAGGAAATGGAGAACCGAGGGAAGAGGACAGGAACTACAGATGCGAGTATCAAAAATAGGATGCAAGAGATGGAAGACAGGATCTCAGGCATGGAAGATTCGATGGAAGAAATCAGTACAACATCCAAAGAAAATGAGAAGGCTAAAAAATCTCTCACCCACAACATCCAAGAAACCAAGGACTCAATGAAAAGACGGAACCTAAGAATCATAGGCATAGAGGAAAGAGAAGACTCCCGACTCCATGGTCCAGGAAATATCTTCAACAAAGTCATAGAAGAAAACTTCCCAAACCTGAAAAAAGAGATGCCAATAAAAATCCTAGAGGCTTACAGAACACCGAAAAGATTAGATCAGAAAAGAAACTCCTCTCGCCACATAATAATTGAAACAACAAATGTACAGAACAAAGAAAGGATATTAAAAAAGGTAAGAAAAAAAGGCCAAGTCACATACAATGGCAGACCCATCAGAATTACACCTGACTTCTCCTCAGAAACTTTAAAGGCTAGAAGGGCCTGGACAGATATCCTACAAGTCCTGAGAGATCATAGGTGCCCAGCCAGACCACTATACCCAGCAAAACTCTCTATCAACATGGATGGAGAAAATAAGATATTCCATGACAAAATCAAATTTAAACAATATCTCCCCACAAACCCAGCCCTACAGAAAATCCTAGAAGGAAAATTCCATCCCAGAGAAGAAAACTTCACCCAAGAAAACAAAGGGGATAGAAAACCCCTCAGCAACTAAACCAAAAGAGACACAGGACCATCACCTATACCAAACTAATGGGAAACAACAACCCCAGGTCACTAATACCCATCAACATCAATGGTCTCAACTCCCCAATAAAAAGACACAGATTTACAGAGTGGATCCACAAGGAAGACCCGTCCCTTTGCTGCATACAAGAAACCCATCTCACTACCAGAGATAGTCACTACCTCAGAGTAAAGGGCTGGGAAAAGGTTGTCCAAGCAAATGGACCCAGGAAGCAAGCTGGAGTAGCCATCCTAATATCAAACAAAACAGACTTCCAACGGAAGTTAATGAAAAAAGACAAAGAAGGGCATTATATACTCATTAAAGGGAATATTCATCAAGAGGAAATCTCAATACTGAACATCTATGCCCCAAATACAAAGGCACCTACTTTCGTAAAAGAAACACTTCTAAAACTTAAAGCGCACGTCGATCACAACACATTAGTAGTGGGAGACTTCAACACCCCACTCACAACAATGGAAGATCATCAAGACTGAGGCCAAACAGAGAAATATTGAGTCTAACAGAGATCATGAAACAAATGAACCTAACAGACATCTACAGAATGTTTCACCCAAACACAAAGGAATACACCTTTTTCTCAGCACCCCAAGTAACCTTCTCCAAAATCGACCACATAGTTGGACACAAAGATAGTCTCAATAGATACAAGAAAATTGAAATAATACCTTGTATCTTATCAGACCACCACGGAATAAAGCTGGTCTTCAACAGCAAAAGAATCAACAGAAAGCCTACACACACATGGAAATTGAACAGCTCCTTACTGGATGACCACTGGGTCAGGGAAGAAATAAAGAAGGAAATCAAAGACTTCTTAAAATCCAACGACAATGAAGACACAACATACCCAAACCTATGGGATACAATAAAAGCTGTGCTAAGAAGAAAGTTCATAGCACTAAGTGCATTCAAAAAGAAAATTGTGACAGCTCATATTAGTGAATTAACAGCTAAGCTGGGTGAATTGGAAAAAAAAAAAGAAGCAAACACTCCCAAGAGGAGCAGATGGGAGGAAATCATCAAAGTTAGGGCTGAAATCAACAACTTAAAATCAAAAAGAACTATGCAAAGAATCAATGAAACCAAGAGTTGGTTCTTTGAGAAAATCAAGAAAATAGACAGACCCCTAGCCAAATTAACTAAAAGGCAAAGAGAAAGAACCCAAATCAACAAAATCAGAAATGAAAAGGGAGAAATAACAACAGACATCGAGGAGATCCAGAAAATATTCAGGTCCTACTTTAAAAATCTATACTCCACCAAATTTGAAAACCTAAGCGAAATGGACAATTTCCTCGATAAATTCCACCTACCAAAACTAAATCAAAATCAGATTAACAGCTTAAACAGCCCAATAACCCCTAAGGAAATAGAAACAGTCATTAATAATCTCACAACCAAAAAAAGCCCAGGGCCAGATGGCTTTAGCACGGAATTCTACTGGACTTTCAAAGAGGAGCTAACACCATTACTCTTCAAACTCTTCCACCACATAGAAACAGAAAGAACACTGCCAAACTCATTCTATGAGGCCACAGTCATTCTGATTCCTAAACCACACAAAGACCCAACAAAGCAAGAGAACTTCAGACCAATCTCCCTCATGAACATAGATGCAAAGATACTTAATAAAATACTAGCAAACCGAATTAAAGAACACATAAAAAATATCATACATCATGATCAAGTAGGCTTCATCCCAGGAATGCAGGGATGGTTCAACATACGAAAGTCTATCAATGTAATTCACCATATAAACAAGATGAAAGAAAAAAACCACATGATAATCTCACTAGATGCAGAAAAAGCATTTGACAAAATCCAACACCCCTTCATGCTAAAAGTCCTGGAGAGAACGGGCATACAAGGACCATACCTAGAAATAATAAAGGCAATATACAGCAAGCCAGTGGCCAACATCAAATTAAATGGAGAGAAGCTTAGAAACCTTGGAATAACTTTGCCTCAGGACCCAGCCATAACACTTCTGGGTATACACCCAAAGGACACCTCACGGAGACATAGGGAAGTCTCCTCATCTATGTTCATAGCAGCCTTATTTGTAATAGCTAGAAACTGGAAACAACCCAGATGTTCCTCAACTGAAGAATGGATTAAAAAATTGTGGTACATCTATACAATGGAATATTACTCAGCTATAAGAAACAATGAAATCATGCAATTTGCAACCAAATGGATGGATCTAGAGAAGCTCATCCTGAGTGAGCTAACCCAGACTCAGAAGGATGCACATGGCATCTATTCACTTATAGTAGGATTTTAACTATATCGTACAGGATATCTGTACTACATCCAACACACCAAAAGGAACATGGACATAAATTTTTTTTCTTTTTTTTCATTTCTTTTTCTTTTTCCTTTCCCTCTTTTTTTCTCTTTCTTTTTCCTCTCTTTTTTTGTTGTTGTTCTTTGTTTTTGTGGGTTTGTGTGTCTGTTGGTTTTTTTTTTTTTTTTTTAGTTTTCCCCCAGTAGCAAGGAGACACCTTTCACTGTCAGTACTGCCTCGTAGGCCCCCGTTATATGAAGAGGCTCTCGGCCCTCATATGACTCCTGATCTGTGGTGAGAGACTGGTATGCAGGGACACTCCACCCCAGAGGATCAAGATGGAAGGGTCAGGGTGTAGAGCATGGGAGGGTGGGGCTGGGAAGCAGGGAAAAGAGGACAATATGTCAAGGATGTAACCTGTAGCAACAAACAAATAAATTTACTAATTAAAAAAAAAAGCAGGTAACAACGTTAAAACACTGTAAATAAAATAAAGGACACAGCCGTTCAACCTGGTTTTATGAACCTCCAAGTGTCGAAAAAATGTAGAGCTAAGGTAAAATACAGGAGAAATGTGGTGTTAACCCATGCCTTTAACTTCAGCAGAGACAGGAAGAGCACCATAGAGTTAGTGGACTTATAAATTTTAGAGTTACACGGAAAAGGGTGGTGAGGGTACACACCCTTAATCCCATCATTCAAGAAGAGTACACCCTTATCCCCAAAACACTAGAGACAGAAACAGGCAGATCTCAGAGCTCAAGGTCAGCCTGATACAAAACAAACTCTAAATAAAGAAAAACTTGGATCCAGGAGTGGTGGAACACATCTTTAATCCCCTCAGATGGGAACCACAGGTCTCGGATCCCAATAATTAGAATGCGGAGACACACACATAGGATCTGGAAGGACCTAAGTTTAAAAGCTACTTACAAAAGGCTCACACAACACAAACAAATTGTCCTTTGAGACCTCAAAATAAATACACTAAAGCTGGTTTAGCTCCAAAATAACAAAATAATTTCTTCTTTAAACCAGATTGAAAGATAACACTTTATATATGGTCACAAACCAAATTTGCTTCAGGAGAAATATTACCTACCCCCCCCTCAAAAAAAAAAAAGTGGGCGATTGTCCCTGAGTGAGGATTAGGGCAGGGCTCTGTTCTTATCTTTCCAGGAGAATCAAAGCATCCATTCAAGGAACCCAGGGACACCTGGACAACGGAAACCTCAGCAGAAATCAGAATCAGACACCAAAAGAAGACGAGTGACCCAGATGATTCAGCCTGACAGACTCCCTCAATAGCTGTCTCCATCAAAACCCTACAACCACAACAACTCAATATCACTAAGACAGTTCAGCTCTACACAATGCCCCAGCCAGAACCTCAGTAAAGCCTGGAAGTTCAGCTTCTGCCTACAAACTCCTTAGGACATCTAAACAGCTGAGAACAGAAGGACTGAACATAAAAGGATTGTATAAACATTTTTAACCATTTTTCCATTTTGGTTTGGGCCCCAAACAGGTTTACTAAGACCCAAATCAGCAGGAAGTCATTTTAAGAGAGTGACGTCCCGTACCCAGAGGGTGGGGAGGGTGTTTCTCCGCCCCCCACCCTTTTGGTTATTTGAAGGACGTCTGAAAACTCTGTTATTTAGGGGAAGAGATAACCAGTTGTTAAATGGACCTGTTTAATGGGTTTTGGAGGTTAGACCCAGGGTATCCCTTCTTTCCCTTTTCTGTATCCTTCTTTATCTCCTATGTAGGAATGCACGGACTTGAGAAAAATTGAGACATAGACAGCACAGGAAGGATCAAGAAGAAGGGTCACATTATTGAATATGCCCTTTTACCCTTGTATATTGATACAAAATTAGTATATTTGGCTAAAATGGTATTGACCATTGTTTATTGTGCAAAAATAAGATTGTATTGGTCTACGTTGGTATTGATATTTGTATATTGATACAAAATTAAGATTATAGTTGGCCACAATTGTATTGACCCTTGTATATGGACGCAATATTAAGATTGTATTGGGCCGCATAGGCATTGATCTTTGTATATTGATACAAAATTAAGAGTATATTTAGCCACATTTGAATAGATCTTTGTATATTGATACAAAATTAAAGGTAACACTTCCTAATGGTATCGTACCTAGAGATACTTAAAAATGAATTGTGAAGCTCTGGCCTCTTGATACCAACCGTCATAAACTGTTTAGGATAGTTAAGAAAAACAAACTCCTAGTCATGCATGCATGTCACCTTGTTAGCTACTATGACAGTCTATCACAGATATTCTCTAAGCTACTCAGTAATCAAGTTGTTAAGAGACAAGCAACATTTGCTTATCTAAATACAAGAGATAGATAGGGCATCTTCAAAAACCCCAAGAGATCTGTAGAATATGGCATTCAAAGATGTGGTCTTAAATTAAGATTTTTTTTTGATATCGAGACATATCAGCTCCTGACAGCACCCCCTATTCTACTCCAAGTAGAAGAAAAGCATCGAAGAATCTCCAGTGTGAGATGGTTTATTAGTGGCAAGCCTATCTCTTGGCATGTAAAAACTCCTTGGTTCAACTGCAGACAGACTGCTGTCCAAAAAGGACAAAACTTGGTAGCAGGAAAGTCGACAGCCTAGCTCTGCCAAGACAGGATAGGTTAGTCCTTCATTATCCCTGCTCTGCAATAAATGTCTGTCAGAGAAACAGGACCAAAAGGCTGAAGACCGATGCTGGAATGTATGGAGAGAAAATGGGAACTGTCCAGGTAGTCACTGGTTTGTCATTTCTTAGTATTGGAAGCTGCAAGCCCTGCACTTCCTATATAATCAGATATATTTATCCTTCTCAGCTCTCTGAGGTGGTTGAAGAATAGACAGCTTGAGTCTCATAGCTAAATTTTGAGTTGTTTAGGAATCAAGAGGGCATTCTAGATCTAAGAAGATGGTTATAATAGTGATGCAAGTTAGTATGAAAACTAAGTCAGTTATAGAACTTTAAACTCATGGAGATGGTTAGAAGGTAGAAGGTTAAAGTCAGGGGCCAAATATGTATGAACTGGACATTGGGAAGGTATACTGGGCCATTTAACTCTCATAAATGTGGCATATATAATTCTGCTGTTTTATATAGAATTTACCGTTATAAGAGTAAGAACCATTTGTTGGAATGAAAAGAGAAGCTGTTGGGGGGGGGGAAGAGGGTGGAAGGGTGGGACAGGAAGGGGGAATAGGGAAGGGTTTGTGACTGAGATGTAACTTGAAGAAAAAAAATAAAGTACTTATAAAAAAAAAGTTAGTATGAAAGCTGCATCAGATATATAACTTTAAACTCATGGAGATGGTTAGATGGTAGAATGTTAAAGTCAGGGGCCAAATATGTATGAACTGGACATTGGGAATGTATGCTGGGCCATTTAACTCTCATAAATATGGTGTATTTATTTCTGTTGTTTTGTATAGTATTTACTGTTATAAGAGAAGGAACCATTTGTTGGACTGAAAGGGGGAGCTGTTGGGGGCTAGAGTGTGGAAGGGTGGGACAGGAAGGGGGAGTAGGGAAGGGATTGTGACTAAGATGTAACTTGAAGAAATAAAAAAATAATATATATATATATATATATAAAAGACAGTCATAATTATTGAAGCCATCATTTCTCTGAAATCTATAATATAAAGTAAATTGTATTTACTTCAATTGCATTCTCTTTCTTTCTATTAACATTTTAAGCTATATTGTCTCTACTTGAACATGCCAACTTTTAACACTCACCAAATGCAGTATTTAAAAAGTACAATTTCTCTTCCATATTGTCATATAACTATATTAAAGAACTAAATCATTTTCAGGTCATTGAGCTTTGAATGTTAGATGGAACCACCAGATGGCTTTTATGGAAGGAAACATTTTTTCCCTTCTCATCCAATGGATGCTGTTCCATCTTTGCACAATTAGTCAGTCTTGCTTTGTGGCACATTGATTTAAAAATCTTTAATTGGTTCCTGTTAAGAACAACTGATGAGTAATTGATTTTTTTCTCTTTATTCCATGTTTTCCTCTTCTATATCTGGCCCTGAATAACAATGGCTTACAAGAAAAAAGTAGCCATTCTGAAATACACTATGTGTTAGAGAAAATGGCATTTTTTTTTGTTAATGTAGATTAACTTATTCCTAATGCAGTCAGTGTAGGGTATTGCTAGTTCAGTGCAAACCAGGGTTTGATTTCTATTTAATTTGGCCAAAGTATATACTCCCTTTTTCCCCAAGAATGTACATTTCCCTATTTGAATTTTTGTATATTTATGAGGTCCTCAATTTTTAACTTATAAAATAAAGGAAATCATGTTCCACTATATGTTGTTATAAATCTCTTTCACAATGTCCCCAATCTGTATAATGGGGATGGGTTTGCCTAAAAAAAAAAAAAAATGGGCTCCACTTTCTCTTTGGCAAATTGGAAGAAGAAAAAAAAACAGCTCATTTCTTTTGTTGCTTTCAAAAAAATCTTTTTCTTCTAATCATGTTCCATCTTCCATGTTACTCCTTTCTTTAATGTTAGAGAGCCTATCATAGTGGCAGAAGAAGTGGTATACAGCCCTGCTTTAGTAAGACTCTCTCTTCTTTTTACTATAGTATTTTTGTTTAAAATTTATGCACACATCTATTCTTTCAATTATTTTATATCATTAATTATGGGTCTATAGAGAAGCAAAACCAACAGATGTGAAAATGCTTATTAACAGGACTCGTGCGCTGCGAGATAGGCTGAGACTTCTATACTGTGAAGCAAGCTGTAGACCTACAAGGTCGATGATAGAGTTTTTTGTCCAGGTGAGAGAAAGCTAACAATGAAGATCCCAGTCTGAGTACACATCATTGCTCATGTAATCTGTTAAGTGTCTACTCGATATTCCTTTTTTCATTACTGATGGATTGAACAGTGTCTACACATGAAAGAGAACCATTTAATTCTCTCTCTCTCTCTGTTTTGTTTTGTTTTTTTTTTTCTCGAGACAGGGTTTCTCTATGTAGCCCTCGCTGACCTGGACTCACTTTGTAGACCAGGCTGGCATTGAACTCACAGAGATCTGAGTGTCTCTGCTTCCCCAGTGCTGGGATTAAAGGTGTGCACAGACAGCTGTGAACTGTCAGATGGGTTTCAGGATTTGAATCCAAGTCCTTTGGAAGAAGAGCCAATGCTCTTAACCACTGAGGCCATATTTCCAGTTCTAAGAACAATTTAATTCTATTCACCATTCAATTCAAACAATATCTTCAGCAAACATCCTGACATTCACATCTCAAATAAAAGCTTCATAAATTATAGGTAGTCCAGGTTTAAATGACACATGAACTTAATGCCACAAGTTTTGCAATCATGCACTTAATGGTGATTGTGTAGGGACTGTATATAAACATCTCCGCAGAGTATCTGTGCCTGTTTTCATTTTGGAAAGAATACTTACTGCATTTGTTTCTTCATTATTGACTGTCAATTATCTTTTTTACTTCATGCTACAATGGATAGAATTTCTATGAGTATTTACTCTGTAAAATCTTGAACATATTATCATTCATATACCTAGCTGTACTGGATCATACCAGATTCTTTTCACAGCTGATTTGTTTGATTTCTACTGGTTCCTCCCTAAACAATAATCATTGTATTTCATTTTCCCGTATCTCCACCAACATGAGGAATAACACCCTTTACAACTGATATTCATGTCATAGAAGTAACATCTTAACTGCCACTTAAGGTCACATTTTCTCATTTTGACCTTAGCTCATACTACCCTTATATTTCACTATCATGAACTGTCTATCTAAGCCTCTTGCTTGTTAAAGACATTCTATCTATCCATTATTAAGTAATGGAATCTTCCTGATGGTTTTATTTATTTATTTATTTGGGGTACAAGATAGATTTAGAAATTCTGGGGTTTTTGTTATCCCATATGAAGTTGAGAATTGGTTTTTCCAGGTCTGTAAAGAATTGTGTTGGTATTTTGATAGGAATTGCATTGAATCTGTATATAGCTTTTGGCAGGATGGCCATTTTTATTATGTTGATCCTACCTATCCATGAGCATGGAAGATCTTTCCATCTTCTGATGTCCTCTTCAATTTCTTTCTTCAAGGACTTGAAATGCTTGTCATACAGGTCTTTCACTTGCTTAGTTACAGTTACCCCCAGGTATTTTATATTGTTTGTGGCTATTGTGTTGTTTCCCTAATTTCTTTCTCAGCCCATTTATCTTTTGTATAAAGAAGGGCTTCTGATTTTTTGATTAGTACAGGATAACTATACTATAACCAATGTACCAAAAGGAATAGGAACATAGACTTTGTTACCTATTAATGAGACACTTTGCCCTAGTGGTGCTGCCATTTAGGCCCCCAGTATATATGAAGAGGCTCTTGGCTCTCATATGACTGCTGAACTGGGGTAGGGGACTGATATGTAGGGACACTCCACTCCGGAGGAGTAGGATAGAAGGGAGAGGGTGGGAGGGTGGAACTGGGAGGGGTGGAAAGAGGACACTCTGATGGAGATGTAACTCGAAGTAATAAATAAACATTTAAAAAAGTAATGGAATCTTCATATATTTCTGGTGGTTGTGTTCTTCGAGGTCTACATTCAATTTTTTCTCACTTCTAGGTCTTCATACTCACCATCATCTGCTGATCACCAATGTTGGAGTTTGAGTGACTTGTTTTTATTTTTTCTAAAAGCACTCTTCTTTTGAACAATTTCCTATAATGTGTCTCTTACACACATTAATCATAGAAAAATTTGATTAATTTAGTTTCTGCATTTATTAATAACATTCTTATTGTTATAATTTTCTCTTATTTTGTGTCCTTTATATATTTTGACTATCAACCCCTTGTCAGATGAATATATACATTCATGAAATATTTATGAATATATATATATATTCATGAAATATTTATGAATAATGTTGGTGTAGTACAATAGCATCAATCAGTTCCACTGTATGACTTATGACTTCATTATCTCTTGGTTGTGGACTATGTTTTTAGTACCAGGCATACATGCATACACATACACACACACACACACACACACACACACACACACACATATATATATCCTGATGAGTCAGGTTTGGGGTTGTTTGTGTGTGTATGTGCTAGTGTGTGTGTGTGTGTGTGTGTGTGTGTGTGTGTGTGTGTGTGTGTG
>CAJQZJ010034157.1:3925895-3978829 GCA_907164525.1 Lophiomys imhausi | reverse complement strand
TGTGTGTGTGTGTGTGTGTGTGTGTGTGTGTGTGTGTGTGTGTGTGTTGTTTCAAGACTAACAACTTTGCATTTGACAACCAACAACAAGTCTCATCTCTATAAGAAGTTAACTCTTCTTCCAACAGTCAACAGCTGCCTGTTTCTTGTCTAGGGGACAGACTCTCTGACAATTTCTCCCTTCCACTTTAATTTATGCACTGATATTTATGTGGTGTTTTCAGAAATAGGGAACAAACCTCAATCCCCAAAATGCAACCAAGGACTACCTCCATAACCTATATTGTTGGGAGAGTCACTTGGACTATCCTGAATAACCATTCAACAGGAAGTTTCCTGTGTTTGTACTTACATATGTTGTATCTAATTTTAGGTAAATTAAGGTAATACAATTTCTTGAGGATTAATCCAACAACCTTGGTCTTACTTGTACAAACTGCTAAAGAACAGTGCTGTATTCGAAATTAAAACATCAGTATCCTGGGGGGGTTAAAATGCAATAAAATGTTTAAAAGCATTTACTACATGGTCATGAGGAGGAGAGTTTCAATCCTAGTGCCCATGTTTTGTGACCCTTTACAACCTGTAACTCCAGCTCGAAATATATGGCTCCTCTTCTGGTTTCTGTGGACAGGGGCACACCCGTAGCCAGACACTCGCAGAAACCACTCAGAAACATAAATAAAATAAAGATAAATCTTAAATTAAAGCAATAAAAATAAGTTCCAAAATGAATGTGTCTGCTATATCATTTTCCATAAAAGTCTTGTCTGTAATGCGAATTTTCTTCTGTTTTTCTACCAAATGTCTTAACTCCAGGGCCTTTATGATAGGGTTTGTGTTTTATTATGAAATGCATTACATTATTCATTTTGTTGTATTGATGCCTTTTTCTTTTTTCCTTTTCTCCATAGAACAAAAAGACAAGCAAGTAAGTGTCCTCAATTCATCATCATAAAGCAGACCTCACCCTTTTTTTCATTATATGAGATTCTTATAAATGTTTCTTATGAAAAACGAAGTCAAGGTGGAAGAAGCTAATATGCTAATGTATTCAAACACTGAGAGGAACACATATTTTTTATTATTTAGTAAAACTGATGTTGTTCTAGGTATTTTTCTCTGCCCTTGAGGTATTATTTAAATACTGCATCAAAGCTGTGGGGATGCTTTGAGATGCATTTACACAGCAGTTTCTTTATGTTCCTCTAATTTCACGTACAGTCTGAAGTGTGGTACTTATTTCCGCCATCATCTTGCTGAAGTCTCACTAAGAAAATGAACACAAAGACAAAAAGTGAATACCTGTGTCACACAGTGTCCTGGCAGTCTTGAATGGGGTGTGAGGACAGGGTGATTGGGAGTTGCTTTGTGTTTTATGTAGCCCCTGACTGCAATTAATCTTGATTAACCTACAGTGACGTGTGAGTGAATTTAGTGAGATTTTAGAAAAAGTATAAAAATATAAACAGAACGATTTCCAAGTCTATTGCATTCATGTTACACACAACGGGGGAATATTTCCATGGGTATTCTTTAATTGTTCACCCGATGAATCATTATTTAGTTCATGAGACCTAACCAACACGCTCACATGGTTTTTCCAAACTCATTGAGCAAACTCATAAGCAAACATTGTTGCCTTATGTTTGAAGTCTGTTGCTGTTGCCAAATTCTTACTGAATTATTTGATCTCCTAGGGTTGATTACTCTTACTAAGTTGAAAATTTGATTTTCTAAAGCCAGAATGCAATGCTAAAGGGATTTATAAACAGCTGTTGGTCCTTGGTCTGTGTAAGTCAAACATAAGGAAGCTTTTAGATACTGAACAAATTTATTCACTTTGTCAAGTAGTTTGGTTTTTATTAAGTTATGTTCACTTTGCTTCTAGCCAGAATCTGTAAAGTTTAAATGCAGTCTGCATTTCCTACATGAATTTTAATGAACTTAAGAAGGAAATTAATATATATCCAATGTAGAGTGCTTACATTGCACAATATTCTTTAAAACAAGAGGAATTTCACTTTGGCTCACATTTATCAAGTTCCCAGAATGTTCCATGTATTTTTTTAGTTGTTAATGTAATTCAATAATAAACACTATTTAAGTTATATCTTAAATTTATGGACTTAAATAAGAAGTCATGTGTTATTTTGAGCTGAAAAATGTCAGTTGATATGCCTTAATCACAATCATAAGTGAAGTATTTTCAGAGATATTAAAATCTAGCAAGTATGAATTACTATTTAAACTGAAGAATACATTGTTTTTATATCAAGAAGCTTTAATTATTGTGTGTGTCTCAGGACAGTTAGGGCAACTATCATTTTGATGAAACAATATGATCAAAACTGCCTGGGGAGGAAAGACTCTATTTGGCTTATACAGCACTATTCCTTATCAAATAAAGTCAGGACAAGAACTGCAGCAAAGCAGGCACTGGGAGGCAAGAGCTGAGGAGAGGCCATGGAGGAGTGCCGCTTATTAGCTCGCTCCTCGTCATGGCTTGCTCAGGCTGCTTTCTTATAGAACCCAGGACCACAAGCCCAGGACTGGCACTGCCCACAGAGAGCTGGGACCTCCTCCATTGATCACTAAATTAAAAAAAAACTTCTACAGATTTGCCTGTAGCCCTATCAAATGGAGGCATTTCTTCAATTAAGTCTCCATTCTCTCTGGTTGCTTTGCTGTGTATAAGTGACATAAAACTAGCCAGCACAGTATCCGAAGTCAACTATTTCAGAAAATAGGCATTGAACCATAAAATATGCACTTAATATGAACATAGTACTAAAAGAATCATTAAGTTCAAAATATTTTAGTAGATAGTAACTTGAGGAACAAATTTATAAGTAATATAGGAGAATCTTTTGTAATAAATCATCCCAGATAACTTCACTATTAAGAATATTCTATCTTGCAGCCAAACTTTCTAAATTTGATAAAGTTCTTGAATCATACTCTTCCACTGTTTGGATTTTGAACCACCTCAACAAAGTACATAACATACATATTGTTGAAATATTTGTTTTATTATTGAAAATGCTGAGAAGAAAATATGGCTTGGGGAACAAAGTTGAAATCGCCAATAGGTGGCTTCTCTCATTGACTGTGACTTCACCAGTTATGAGAAAGTTAGCCTTACACTCATTTTGAATATTTTTTGCATAATGTCACATGTTCATAGAAATAAAAGGAAGAGAGGAGGAGAAAGAGAAGGATTGAGGGAAGGAGGGAAAGAGAAGGACATACCAGTTAGAGAAGAACTACATAATTAGGATTATTAAGTGAAAATCAGTCTGTGAAAAGTGTTAGATGTCTAGTTACCTCAGATGGGAATCCCTCACACAGCAACAAGTCTCAGTTTTAGTTTGGGGAGATAGAGATCTCCAAAGATGGGACATGGGGCACATTAATAAGACAGCAAAAATTGATTCATCTGTATCGATGACTTCACAGTGGCAGCCCTGAGTCAAATGTACTATAGAACACACCTAAATTATCTGGACTAAGAAAATGCAAAGAATCTTCAATGTTGGGTTGGAAGTTTCTCAGGAAAGAGTTCCTTGCTTGGTGGCTGATACTGATTATCAGTTTGACAGTATCTAGAGGAAAAGGCAGACAACTGCTCATGCCTTAGAGGGATTGTCTTGATGAGGTTAACTGAGGCAGGAAGACTCACACTATTCATGGACAGCACCATGTCATGCTCTAGGGTCTCAACCACACAGAAAGGAGAAAGAGATCAGATAACACATTCATCTCTGCTCCATGACTATGGTTGCAAGTGTGCACAAAGAGCTTGCATTTCCACTGGAATGGATAACTTCTGTAACTCTGAAATATATACTAAAATAAAACTTTCCATGCATCAGACATTTTGTAACAGAATTTAGAAAGACAACTAATAAACCTCAACTGCAAAAATTTAAAGAAATTCTTTCTCTTTCTTCCTTCCTTCCTTCCTTTTTTATTTTTTTAAAACAGATTTGAGGTAGGAATGAGATGTAAAAACCCAGTCACAATTTCTTAATAGTGTGAACATGAATATACCATTTGAACTCATATAAATAATATGTTTTCAATGAACATAATCAAGTACTTCACACATACTGTTATTGTATGACCATTTCGGATGGTGACGTAGAATGAAGAACATGGTATAAAAACATGAGTTTAGTGATAGGAGAAGTGTTCATTGTATGTAGGAAATAACTTCCATATTGTTTGTTGTTGATCATACTCTCACGATTGTCTTGGATTACATTCAGAGAAAATTAATTTCAATGTAATATTTTAATCTATGAAGCACACTTGTTACATTTTGTTTTAGAAGATTGCAGTGTGATATGGTTAATGTGTATAAAATCTGAAATAAACACAACCTAAGAAAAAAGTAGTCGTGGTTATATTGTAACTACATCGAGCATGTTTTATATTTAATGGGTAATTATTTTATTAAAGACACTAATCAGAATTTGTATGTTAGTGTAATTTTATATAATTGTGTTAGTTTCATAGTTACTTCTTAATCTGGCTATCATCCAAATAATTGGGACTCTATTATACTATTTGTTAAACAGACTTCACAACATAAAAACTGGGCAATTTTTACTCTATTCTTTTATTATATGTTTATTTATTGATTCAAGTTACATCTCAATCACAACCCCCTCCCTCCACCCCTCTTGGTCCCATCCTCCCACCCTTTACCCCCTCTCCCAACTATCATTCTCCTCCAGTGTGGGGTGCTCCCACATATCAGCCACTCTAACCCATTAAGTTAATCTGGCTTCCTCCCAGTGTAAATCTCATATATTATTTGGATTTTATGGCTTTCTTGCTTCAGCTGAATATCTCCTCCTTTCTCTTGCTTCTGCCTCCCACTCAGTCCCTCTATATCTCGTCCTCTCCTTATCTCCTCCTCCACTGGAGGGCAGGAATTCCAGGACTATTCTCTCTTCTGCTCAGTGATTGACTGTAACCTGATTTATTGGTATATCAGGCCACAATTGGAGAGCAGTGTTTACACAACATTGTGACATGAGCTCTTCAGAAAAAAGGACTGAGACCAGATATGGAGGATACAGAAATCAGCAACTGAATTTCAAATAATCTTATGCCTACATTTGTATATGTAATGTTTTATGAAATATATTAAATTAAGAAAAATTAAGGTTTCTTTTGTAGTATCTTTGCCTCATAGAATACATGATTTTAAAAGAGACTCAAAAGAAAACATGAGAACAACTTGATTGAAATTTGAGAAAACAAACAAGTTGGCATGAGAATAGGTCTAAAACTGCCTGAAAAGAAGGGCGAGGGATGAGAGGAAGAAGAGAACATCCTCTGTGAGTCTAATGTAGAGAAACAAGCAAGTGTAGTAACAGCAGGCAACCAACAGCAACCTTGAGGAGGAGGATGGACAAGAAAGAGAATGAGAATCCCCTGAATATCAGGACAAGTAAACATAGAAATTTGGCTGTTTCCTTGGAAATAGATATAGATAAGGGAAAATAATAAAATAGGTTTTCTAATTTAGAACTCACAAAGAAGGCACATTTAGTGTTGAAAACCTATAGAAAGATTCATGGAGTAGAAGCTTCTAAGGTGTGTTAGCTCTTGCTTCACTGATGAGATAAATATTCCTTCTAGCTTAACAAGTCTTCAGAGATAGTATGATTTTTGACATTGCTGTAGGCCAGTGCTTCCCAGGTGTTTTTCTCACCTTCTACCACTGAGTAGCATCCAACCTGACACTATACTCTCATTTCCAACTATTATATCACTCATTTTTATTCATAATCTATATTTGTATTCAAACACTGGATATCTGAGTTTTGATCTCAATAAGTTATAAAAATGCATTTTATTTTGTTTTTTTTCCTTTTATTGAAAATAGACTTTTTTCCTATATAATGTATCCTAATTATGGTTTCCCTCATCTACTCCTCTAACTTCATTCACATCTCTCCCATCCAGATCCTATCCTTTCTATCTCTCACTAGAAAGTAAACAAGCTTCTAAGGAATAATAATAAAATATAAGATAAAACAAAACTAACACATTGAAATAGGGACAAATAGAAGGAAAAGATTCCAAGAAAAGGCTCAAGAAACAGATATAGACACACAGAGTCACTTTTTCACATACTCAGGAATTCCATTAAAAACACAAAACTGTTTTATTACTATTGCTCTGTAGTACAATTTGAAATCAGCAATGGTGATATCTCTAGATGCTTTTTTATTGTACAGGACTGATTTAGCTATTCTGGGTTTTTGGTTGTTCCATGTGAAGTTGAGAGTTATTCCTTCCAAGGTCTGTAAAGAATTGTGTTGGTATTTTGATAGGAATTGCATTGAATCTGTATATTCCTTTTGTGGGATGGCCATTTTTATTATGTTGATCCTACCTCTCCATGAACCTGGGAGATTTTTCCATCTTCTGATATCCTCTTCAATTTCTTTCTTCAAGGACTTGAAGTTCTTGTCATACAGGTCTTTCACTTGCTTGGTTAGAGTTACCCCTAGGTATTTTATATTGTTTGTGGCTATTCTGAAGGGTGTTGTTTCCCTAATTTCTTTCTCAGTCCATTTATCTTTTTTGTAAAGAAGGGCTACCGATTTTTTGAGTTAATTTTGTATTCAGCCACCTTGCTGAAAGAGTCTATCAGCTGTAGGAGTTCTCTGGTGGGATTTTTGGGGTCACTTACATATAATATCATATCATCTGCAAACAGGGATAATTTGACTTCTCTCTTTTCTTCCTATCCCCTTGATCTCCTTTTGTTGTCTTATTTCTCTAGCTAGAACTTCAAGTACTATGTTGAAGAGGTAATGGGGAGAATGGGTATTCTTGCCTTATCGCTGATTTTAGGAGAAATGCTTGAAGATTCTCTCCATTTAATTTGATGTTGGCTACTGGTTTTCTGTATGTTGCCTTTATTATTTCTAGGTATGGTCCTTGTATGCCAGCTCTCTCCAAGACTTTTAACATGAAGGGCTGTTGGATTTTGTCAAATGCCTTTTCAGCATCTATTGAAATTATCATGTGTTTTTTTTCTTTCAACTTGTTTATATGGTAGGTTACATTAATGGATTTTTTTTTTTATGTTGAACCACCCTTGTATTCCTGGGATGAAGCCTACTTGATTATGGTGTATGATACGTTTGATATGTTCTAGGATTTGGTGTGCAAGTATTTTATTGAGTATTTTAGCATCTATGTTCATGAGGGAAATTGATCTGAAATACTCTTTCTTTGTTGGGTACTTGTGTGGTTTAGGAATCAGGGTGACTGTGGCCTCATAGTTTGGCAGTGTTCCTTCCATTTCTATTTTGTGAAAGAGTTTGAAAAGTATTGGTATTAGCTCTTCTTTGAAGATCTGGTAGAATAGACAAGTTGATCAATGGAATCAAATTGAAGACCCAGAAATAAACCCACACAACTACGGTCACTTAATTTTTGACAAAGCAGCCAAAACCATACAATGGAAAAAGGACAACATCCTCAACAAATGATGCTTGTCTAATTGGATATCACCATGTAAAAGAATGCAAATAGACACATATTTATCACCTTGCACAAAACTTAAGTCCAACTGGAACAAAGACCTTAACATAAAACCAGACACACTAAATCTAATAGAAGAGAAAGTGGAGAAAAGCCTCAAACTCATTGGCACAGATGACAACTTCCTGAACAGAACACTAATAGCTCTAACACCAACAATTAATAAATGGGACCTCATGAAACTGAAAAGTTTCTGTAAGGCAAAGGACACTGTCATTAGAACAAAATGGCAACCTACAGATTGGGAAAGATCTTCACCAACCCCACATCTGACAGAGCGGTAATATCCAAAATGTATAAAGAACTCAAGAAATTAAACACCAACAAACCAAATAATCCAATTAAAAATGGGATACAGAGCTAAACAGAGGATTCACAAAACAGGAATCGAGAAGGGCTGAGAATTACTTGAAGAAATGCTAAATATCCTTAATCATCAAAGAAATCCAACTCAAGACAACTCTGAGATTCCATCTCACACCACTCAGAATAGCTAAGATCAAAACCCAAAAGACAGCATATGCTGAGGACATTGTAGAGAAAGGGTAACACACCCACATTACTGGTGGGAGTGCAAACTTGTACAACCACTATGAAAATCAGTCTGGCAATATCTTAGAAAACTTGGAATAGCTCTACATCAAGACCCAGCCATACCACTCCTGGGTATATATTCAAAAGATTTATCACTGATCCACAAGGACATCTCCTCAACTGTGTTAACAGCAGCTTTATTTGTAATAGCTAGAAAAATGGAACAATCTAGATGTCCTTCAACTGAAGAATGGATAAAAAAAAATCTTTGGTACATTTACACAATGGAATACTACTCAGCTGTCAGAAACAAGGGAATCATGAAATTTGCAACCAAATGGATGGAACTAGGAAAGCTCATTATGAGTGAGCTAACTCAGACACAGAAAGATACACAGGGCATATATTCACTTATAAGTAGATTTTAGCCATATAGTACAGGACAACCATCCTACAATCAACAGACCCAAAAGAACAGGAACATGGACTTGGTTACTTGTTAGTGGGACACTCCACCCTAGTGGAACTGCCATATATGCCTCCTGTGCAAGAGGAAGTTCTTAGACCTCATGTGACTAACGAACAGAGGGGGGGCTGATACATGGAGGCACCTCACAGAGGAGGGATGGGAGGGGTGGGAGAAGGAGTTAGAGGGTGGGAGGTGTGGGAGAAGGGGTTAGAGGGTGGGAGGGTGGGCCTGGGGGGGTAGAGCGGGGGAAGGCAATGGAGATGTAACTTGAAGTAATAAGTAAATGTTCAAAAAAAAAATAGAAGAGATACCTTGAAACAAAAATACCCAAAAAGCCGGGCGGTGGTGGCTCACGCCTTTAATCCCAGCACTTGGGAGGCAGAGGCAGGCGGATCTTTGTGAGTTCGAGGCCAGCCTGGTCTACAAAGTGAGTCCAGGATAGCCAGGGTTACACAGAGAAACCCTGTCTCAAAAAACCAAAAAAAAAAAAAAAAAAAAATACCCAAAAACAACAACAAAAAAACAAAAACCAAAAGAAAAAAAACCTTAAAAAACACAGAACTGGAAGCCATAATGCATATGTAAAGATTCTGTAGGCTAAAGGTAGAGAAATATAATAAAACTAAGACAATTTTAAAAGAAAGGAAAAACTCTGACACATCGTTATTAAACAAGGGACCACCAAAGATGCCACCAAGTTCATTTTCTTTTGGCTATATTCTATTTGGCATTGAGCCAACCCATAATAGTGGTTTGCTTCCCCAATGAGACTCCCTCATAGGAAAAAAAAATAACCTCATCATTTGCACGTGGATATCAATTGGAGATAGTTCCCATGGTATGTCTTTGATACTAGTTTTGAGTGCTTTTAGGAATGACCAAAGATTGGGAATACTAGAATGATTGACAGTTCAAATAATACAGTAGCAAATGGACACGAAGTACTAAAATCAAAGTCCAGCACCTGCACACTAGTCTTTATAGTCCATTAAGTAACTCAATAGATGTTATCATGAGCAAGGAAAATCCAATATGTGTAAGGATTGGCTGTTTTTGTTGATATATTTCTGTTTTGTTTGTTTTGTTTTAAATATGGGTCTGTTTACATAACCTAGGCCTGAAACTCTATTTAACTCAAACTGGCATTTAACTCTTGATCCCCCATATCAAACCACTTAATATTGGGAAATCAAGCATACAGAACCATACCCAGTTTCACTGAGAATCTTCTAAATACCACCATGGGTAGTTCCTTCTTATATTTGTTTCTGGAACACAAAGTTCATTCTCTCCCTGTACTTTCTGCTTCTGTCTTTAAATTCTCATACAATATTACTCTTATATTAACAAAATTATTTAATTATTTGTTATAAAGACCAAAGCCATCATATAGTAGCAAACTTCTTTCTATGTATATTTGTTATTAAGTTCAGTTCAAATAATGTTCTTTCATGATATCAATGCTAAAATCTATGAGTAAAATTCTATTTCTAAATTTCCCTACATGGACTTTTGTGTAGTTAAATTCATTTTATCTACTTAGTTTTTTTTTTTTTTACAATAGATGGATCAATAAAATTTTAGTTTAGAATTCAGAATAAGAATCTATATTAACAAGTGCAAATGGAATGTTTACATAAGTCACAGTGGGCTTTGAATCTAAGCTATTCATTTTTCTAATTTTTGCATGTGTGTTAAAAATGAATGTTTTCAGAATGATAATTGACGTGTCATGGTGATTTCTGTGCAGGGTATAAAAGCTGTTATGGAATGTAGAGCAAGGTCAGCACATAATGTCTCCCCAAATTATAAACTAAGCAGTATTGCATCTCCAAGAGATTTGCAGCTATTTGTTCACTCATTAAATATTTGCAACATGCAGAGATGTAATAGGTATCATATTCCTATTCAATTGGTATATAATAGCTTGCAAAGACTTTGTGGGTTAACTAAACAATCCCAGGGATAGATTCTGCAATGTTTGCTAACATTGAATTTCGACACCAAAGTCACCTCCAAGAAAGCAGCAAGAGCAGGATGGAGGACACACTTGCGGGTTAAGAATTAGCTACTGTCATCCCATTAACAATAGTAAAAATACAAGTAATCAATTTAATTAATTATTTCTATAAATGGTGCCCAATGTAATTTAATTAATTTTTTTCTACAAATGGCGCCCAACTTACACCAATTGCAAACCATGCTTACAG
Organism: Lophiomys imhausi; assembly: GCA_907164525.1. Lineage (NCBI taxonomy): Eukaryota > Metazoa > Chordata > Mammalia > Rodentia > Muridae > Lophiomys > Lophiomys imhausi. The sequence goes on along the minus strand of CAJQZJ010034157.1, from coordinate 3,968,042 downwards.
TCTGAGAATGCTGTTTCCTATCCAAAGAGCAGGAAACCTAACCCAAATGCTTTTCAAAGGCACAGCTCCCTTTACAAAAGTTGCTGCCTTGCAGCAAAGGCAGAGAGCTAAGTCCTTGGTTCTCCTTAGGTACTAAAAAACCAACAGCCTTCTAGACAGAGTTTGGGAGTGGAATTAACTGCCTAGATTAAAAATGGAGGAATTCACAATATCCCAATACAGTTGGATTCCAATTGAGTTTGTTTCTCTTAGCATGCAAATCATTTTTACACTGACAATTATGGTTCTGTGTATCATTTTTGAGAAAGTTTGTACTAGGATAGGCTTAAAGGAAGAATTTACAGATGAAATGCTAAGTTACCAACAATGACAATGGGGGAAGGAAGGAAGTCCTTCCTGATAGGTAAGAAAAATTGATGGCAATGGAGCTTGGGGCTCCCTGGCTATAAGATGCTTGTCAGGACTATCTGCGACAGGACCATCAAGGAAATACTGATGCAACTAGATTCCAAGGAATAATGAACAGAACTTTAATTGCAGCATGGAATGGTATGGTTAGACCAAGACTTTTGGGATGTTTCTTTGCCTGATTTTTGTTTAGATGTCTATGATTTTTCCTATAGCAAGAGGTGTAAAGGATATTTTTCTGGATTGGCATTGCTAAAACATGAGAGATTTTTGAGGATTTGGGGCAGATTTTGAATTGTCACTGCAATTCATAATTGCTCTATGGGTTACAGAGTTACTATTAGCTGGGATTTAAGTAAAATATTTGAGCAGGGTGGTACTGGTACATGCCCTTAATTTCATCACAGGAGGCATAAACAGGCAGATCTCTTGAATTCTAGACCAGCCTGTTCTAAACAATGAAGGCAAGGTGGGAACCCTGTTGATATGATAAGGCTGCTTGCTAAAGACAGTCTAGAACTCAAAATGACATTTTTTGTCCTTTAATGTACTATCTAAGTTTTTGCTTAATAATGAAAATCTTATTGGCTATCTAGAAGCCACATGTCTTACTATTACATGCTATCCTTTCATAAGAAATGAATGGAGACTTGCAAATGTCTTTCTTCTGTTCAAACAAAGAACAGAAAATCTTCCTTAATTGATCTGTGCATCCTGCACGTCCAAGGCATTTTTTTGTAATTACGGGACTATATGAAACTTGTGATAAATTATATATTTTCAGAGCAAAGGGACCAGACAACCAAAGAAGCCTCTAAGACAAGCAGCAGCAAGAGCAGGACAGAGGACATATGCCATGGGTTAGAGAAAAGAACATTATTCCACGTAGCCTGGAACATTGGCATAGTGTAGAGAATAACAATCCATGGGATGTATGTATATTTAGGGTCATATTTGGGCAATAATAAAATTAAAAGCTAACTTAGATGGGCCATGATTGCTCAATTGAGGCCAAGGCTTGTTAAAATCCATCAGGTCTCTGTGTGCTCATTTATAATGGTGGGTTAAGGATTAACACCACTGGCCAATTAAATATAATCTAAATACTGGTTAAGTAATTTAATTAGCCATTTTCTACAGTTACTATATATCAATTTGATGTAGGTTTTAAATTTGAATATTAGTTTACATATGGTGTTTTTATTAGAATACATTAAAAGAGAACATCTTTGTACATAGGTGTTTTTTTCCATACATGTAGTAAGAAAGTACAAAGAAGTATTTTCTGAACCCTAGTAGGCTATAGAAATATATCATATTTCCATATACCAAGGATAAGCCAATCCTCTAACTTTTTAATAGATTTTGATTTGAGAAACTTTTGATTGTTTCATGATACATATGATATTTAACTGGTTGTCATATTATTATTCTATTGGAATTAGTGCTCAGATTAGAAAACATACATGTTTTAGTAAGATCTTATACTTCAGAAGAACATTAGTAAATATATCAAATAGAAACAAAACATCACACAGACAATAAATTTAGGTGCTAGCCTGCTAATATCTACCAAAAAATTCAAAATGAATTACATATGTTCTCTCACCATCGAAAGGGGCACACAGTTCAATGTGATTCAGATATGAGGGATTCTCATTTGAGTTGAAACCAAAGGAGGAGTGTTCCTTAGAGATTCTTGTTAGATGAAAATTAAAACTTGAAAGTCTTTACTCACAAGTGGAGAGACAAAGTTACAGATAAAAGATGTTGATGTCTCTGCATATAGTCATATTTTCAGCATGAAACAAGCAAGCAATCAAAAGAGCAGAATCTCACTCTATAAACCCAAGACAGATCATGGAAAACCAGGTGACTCGATATCTATTTTTTCTATGATGTAATTTGGCCTGCAAACATATGAAGTAAGACACACACACAAGAGTGTCCCATCCTTCAGCGAGATAGGCCAATGTACAGGGCTTATGTAGCTTCTGAAGAGAAAATAAGTAAACAAGAAAAAGCTAGACTTGCCGGACATCTGTGTCAATGGAATCCCTTTCTTAATCTTTGCTCTTGGCATTATGAAAGCTCCCTTTAGTAATTGGATTAAAGAAATAAGTGGAAAATGCGAGCTTCTTTCCAGATGATCTTAAGTGTACATAGAAATTATTTTAAAATCGAAGTGCCTTTAAAGCTCTGTGCAAATATTTTCCTGTATGAATAGTTGGAAGGGATATAATTTGCTAAGTGTAACTGAGCAATGTATTGTATTAGTTACTCTGTTTTAAGAAAGATGCCCAAGGATACACATGTTCAGTTATTCCTGAAGGCCAGTAGACAGGAATTGGCTGGGCAATCAGCAGTTGGGCAAACACAAGATTAAAAAAGAGATCAAGTGCAAGTTTCAGAAACAAAACTGTACATGATTCTGTGGGCAAGAGGGCATTGTCATCTTGTCTGCATGATGCTGGCAGATGTTCAGTGAAGACTGTTCTCCATGGCTGAAGTTCCACATTTTAAGTAGACTACATTATGGGATGCACTGGAGAAGCTTCCTGATTCACTCATGATGGCAACATGAATTACATGACCACAAGGACAGATAGGGAAGTGTCTCTGTCCTCATTACTCTAGCCAGCCATAACCTGTGAGTTAGCATGTCCATAGGGACTAGGTCTTAGTATTCTTCATCATAATGGCAGATGTTCACTTATGTGGGGAGGATGTTCACTTTGCATCTGGCCTGGCCTTCTCTCCTTCAAGTTTCTCTACCAACTTCTCTTCATGTAAGCTGAAAGAATTCCTTATTTATTCTTATGATTTGTTAGGAAATAATTTAAAGGAGTTTATTTCATTTAAAAGATCTCTTTATAAAATGAGAAATAATCAGTTTAATCTCTTTAATTCTGAAAGATTACTATGTAGCACATCAGGATTTTAGCTACTTGAAGAATTTTTAATTTTCCTTTTAAAATTGTTTGTTTGGTTTTTGTTGGGGTAGTGTTAAGCATTCTAAACATTAATTAAGTGTTCCTGTTTGCTGTCTGTAACTTATATTGACTCTGATTGGTTAAATAAAATGCCGAGGCCTGAGTTTGGGCAAAAACAGAAAAGGTGGGACTTCCTGAGATTAGAACAGGAGGCCTGTGCTTTAGACAGAGGATTCAAGCATTCCAGCCAGCAGCAGCAAGAAGAAGAAGATACATGCCATGGGTTAGAAAAAGAATCTCATTCCACATGGCCAGGAACATAGGCATATCGTGGAGAATGGCAGTCCAAGGGGATGTATGTATATATGGGGTCATATTTGAGTAATAGAACTATGAGCTAGCCTAGATGGGCCAAGATTATTCAAATCAGGCCAAGGCTTGTTAAGATCCATGTGGTGTCTGTGTGTGCTCATTTATAAGGTCTGGATAAGAATTAACAGCCACCGAACAAATTAACAATAATATAAATACTGGTTAAATAGTTTAATTAGCCATATTTCTTTTTACAGGTTTTATATTATTTTCAGTGATTTTCCTGATACTACAGTATTTTTCTTACTTAAATTTCTGCTTCTTAAATAATTCTGTTACTTAAATTTTTAATATCCATGTGTAATTTCTTTCAATTATGTTAATATGTTGCCCATCGTGATGTGGGTAAACCTCAAGAAAAACTTAAAAGTGTGAAATAAAGCTTGAATTTATGAACAAATGCATAGATGCGTGCAAGATACACATCTTTAGTGATGATGGATGAAAAGTAAGAAAGACATTGAGACTGACCATAATTTCAGGGGAAATCTTCACCAGAGTATGTAGGCACAATAAAACTGGGTCATTTTAGTTTATTGTTTTTAACTGGCATAAATGTCCTTAGGAAGCATTTGGACTTCAATCCCAACAACCAGAGTTTACACAGAAACTATTTTCCACTGGGGGAGGAATATAGTTACTTAATTCCAGCTGCACATAGGATGAAGGGATATCTGATATGTGGCAATGTTTTGAATGAATCACCCTATTTGGAATAATAATTCAACAATTAAATGGTATTGGAAATGGTGATGGGACCTTCTGCCTCTGTATTTAAAACTGAAGCTAAAATGACACCGCTGTATCTGTGGAGGTGACAGATGGGAGGAGTTGAGGCAGAGGGGATATATTATATGAGTTGGGATACATTACATAATAAAAGAATCTATTTTTAATAAAAAAGTAAAATTCACAAGCACTTTAGAGCATGAAAATCAGTGTTTATACTACAAGAGCATCTAGTAGAGGTTGGGCTGTCAAATTGTTTAAATCATCCATATTGCCACTCTATTCTGTCCACCAGATCCATAAATTATATATTATTGGATTTTTCTCATTGCTCTAGGAAATATGGCTGCACTGAACTCATTAATATGAACATATGGATCAATAAATGTATGGAAATATATGGCAGCATTATACCCATCAGGGATAGAAACCGTAGAAACATCCGTCCTTTTCTCAAGTTGAGAATCTTCTTAGTAAAAATCTACAGAACAAGAAGGAGCCATATTGTCTGCTTAAAACCTGATAGAAAGGCCAGTGGGCATGGTGCAAGGATTAGTGCTGATCAGCTCCTCCTTGCTGTAGCCGCTGCAGAAGGAAAGAGAAGGTGTCTTTATTGCTGGGACTCTTCTGCCCCAAGCCTGCATCCTCTGCAGGCTTTTGCCTTGAGCCCACTCTCTGCCGTCTACAGCCCACTTGAGACCGGACTAAGGCAACAAAGGCTTATGCATTTGGATTTTGTTTTATTTCTTTTTCTTAACATTTTTAACTCAGAGGAGGATTTCTCAGTTTTTTCAGGACTCTACTCCCTGTGCAGTTATCTCTTTGGTTAACTGAATAATTACAAACAAGCTTAACTTTTTCTATGCAAACATAAACAAACAAAACCAAAACAAATGCATAAGCTTCTCCCTGACCCTTGAGCAGTCTGAGTTACTCCATGTTTCAGTAAAACATTGGGTGGGGGGTGTTGGACTCCTCTGATCTGACATTTTGAAGTTATACGATTTCTCACATGTCTGATATAAACACTCTATACACACTATAATGCATCTTAAACTACCCTATACCCCCAATTTTCAACTCCATTGCTTTTCTGTGGGGGACATCAGCAATAAATTCAAATATTTGATTCCATTCCATCTTCCTTTTTTACTTTCTTACTTTCCCCTTCCTTGCTTTTTATTTTGAAAGTGAACTTAATCCTTTCCTTCAGCATTACTCTGGCTGTAGCAAAGACAAACAGTGCAGAGAATTCCCATATGCTTTCTGTACCTTTCTTCATATACTCCACACACTATTAATATTCCACACATTTGTCATAGTGTTTAAACTTATATGGATTCAACATGATCACCCAATGACCACAGTTTACACATGGTATTCACCACAGATCTACACCATCTAGGTGGAATGCACAGCACTGTATGTCCTCCCTCCAGTACCTCACAGAATAGAGCCACTGCTGCAGAATCCATGTGTCTCACAGGCTCAGACATCCCTCCAGGCACTGGCCCCTTTAATATATTTACAGTTTTGCTTTTGAGAAAATGTTTTGCAATTGGAAAGAGACATTGCTAGCCTTCTCATACAGATGTATTTCACTCATTAACATGCATTTAGGATTCCTTCCTTTTTATGTGGCTGGATGGTTCATTGCTTTTCAGCGTTGACTAAAATTACTTGGCATCCACCAAAGTGTATTTATCCATTAATGTAGTGGAGAACAGTCACATAATCATTTTTGAAAAATTTGAATAAAACAGCCATAAAATCTAGGTGCAGTGTTTTGGTATGAGTGTAAATTTTCACTCATCTAAGTAAATACCAAAGAGTACAATGTCTAGAGCACATGGTAGATATTTTATCTACCAAAATCTGCAATACTTGATTCTAAGTGATGGTACCATTTGATATCCAAACTGTATGTTTCTAAAATATTTGTTTTGCAGAAGGAGACATGGGTCAGAGGTTAACAACATTGTCTGCTCTTTCAGAAGAGTCAGTTTGGGTTTACACATCAGCATCCACATCATGAATCACAATTAACTGTGACTATAGATCTAGTGGATCAGTACCTCTCTTCTGGCTTCCATGTACATCAGGCATGTACAAAGTACATATACACATATGCAGCCAGACACTCACACAAATGAAATAAAAATAAAATATTAAAAAATTAGGTTTTGTATGAAATGCATTCCCTTTTATCCAAATCACCTATCTTTCCTTCAAGATTGATGGACTGCTGAAAGTTGCATAACACAACTATTATTTGTGTGTACTGAGTATATTGAAACATGACCAATTACTATCTAATAATTATATGATAAGTAGCTTATTATTACTCCCCAAACTGGAAAGCTGTAACATTTTAGCATTTCACACAGTACAGACTGAAAAGGCTTTCTTATACAATAATTTAGAATGATAATTGTAATGATTTATTTTAGTAAAATTATGTATCATATTTAATTGATATGGAGTTATATTTCAGAACAATGTCATATTACCATATTTGACACAGATCATTAAAAGGATGTAGAATTTAACAATATAAGTTGTAAGAGTTTCTGACTAACCTAAGTGTAACATATGCTGAATACGAATACATTCATGACTGTTTTTGTTCAAGATTTCCTAAATAAATTTTTTGAAAGGAAGGTTTCAAGTGCAATTTCATTTTACAAGTACTTACCTTCTTAAGATTTAGAATAAGAAAGATGAAAAGCACATATTTTTTCCTTTGTGTATCATAGGTTGTAATCATTACAATTTGTTTTTCATTTTGAATATTAATAGAGATCAGAAGATTACTAGGAGAACATGAGTGGTGAAGAAAATACAGCAGAAATCAAAGGACATTTATATCACTTCTCCACAGGCAGGGAGAGAGAATGTAATGTTATATAGTTTTAAAGAAGAATAATAGAAAAAAGGGCTCAAACTTGAGTGGAAGGGTGGAAAGGCACAGTGCAGAATGTAGTCCAGGTGTGGATATATAATAACAAAGAACTAAACTACATACATACACACACACACACACACACACCACACACACACACACACACACACACACACACACACACACACACACACATCCATACTAAATACCATAAGCTATTTTACTAAATGATTAATTACAAGTACTAGTAATAAGGAATTGACATTTTTGTGTCTTCCAGTGGGCAATTTCCAGCCTGGTCCAATATCAGGCCACAAATGGATCCTCAACACCTCTTGGCAGGCATCAGAGGTAGCCACTGGGGTGACCAGCTGTGGTTATTGAGACACAGTGGTGACCAATACATGAGTATAGCAGCAGTGAGGCAGGAATATGTATCCTGAGCAGGTCAAGCTATGCCACCAGTGGCCAGGCTACACAATACAAGCCTAGTCATCCAGGTAGCAGTTGACAGCAAATTCTTCATGGATGGAAGAGTGCTTCTTTCCCAAGCTCAAAACAAACAGTCAAGTCTCAGGCAGTCATGGAGGAGGCAGGGAGAAAAACAGTATTTTTTCATGAATCATGAGTATTATAACCTTTGGGCAATGGGAAGGGGTTTTGGAGGTAAATGTATTTGATTTGCTGGGTATGGTCCTATCAGAAGAAATTATATGTAATACTTAATTATTCCAGGGGCATTAGGGATAGGGAATGAACTCCAGTTATGTTAGAGGCATAAACAAATGTCATTGGCTAAAAGCACAGGCACCAACAGACCTCATTAGCATGGGGAAGTACTTTCAGAAATCTCCAGGTGTTTTCTGGGCAGGTTTCTTGTTGGAGGGTGGGGGGTGGGCCATGTGACACTGCTTTAAAATATCTTGTTTCCCCAGAGAAGATGGAAGAGGGGGATTCTGCTGAAAAAATGGAGACCATCATTTTAGCACTTAGCTCAAAGATATTCCAGTAATATCAGACTTCTATCTTGTGAGCAGAAATTCCCCACAAGGAATTGGTCACTTCTTTTGAAATTATTAACCAGGAAATCCCAAAGACCCCCAAACATAACACACATTACATTCTATTGTCATTGTTCTTAATTATCTCCCAGAACTTGACTATAAGATTCTATTGATGAAGATATTGTATTATACACAAGTCACAGAACATGGAAATATCAAAGTGGTACTAACCTAGGAGCTTTATCCCAATGACCTAGCTTTCACACAGTGGAAGATGTTATGCATGCTAGTAGAGAAAAAAGGGCATCTTCAGTCTTCCTCACCTGTGAAGCCTGAAAGATCTAGTAAAAGCTGTCTTGATAAAACAAGCACAGTCACTGGTGCAAAAGTGGAATGAATGAACATCACATATGTGACCAACCAGTTTCTGATTGTATTTAAGTACTGTGCTACTTCATTAAGCCCCTGCCTGACACAACTGCTGATCTAAAATCCTGTGGCTGGACATGCCATATGCCCCAAAGAAGAGCCTACTGCTATTCTACTAACTTAATGTAACATTCAACTGAATTATAAAGGTTTATTACTATAGACATAGATCAACATATTCTTCAACTCTAACCAGATAAGCTTCTATTTGCATAAGATGGTTATTAACACAGGACCCATAATTGATCAGGATACAGACAATAAAATACAGCAGAAATCAAAGGACATTTATATCACTTCCCCACCTTCCCAGGGTCAGGGATCATTCTGGAAGATGAGGTAGAAAGATGATAAGTGTCAGAGGTGGTTGATAGCTACACAAAAACAGTTTTCCAGACACAATAAATCAGTGCCTAAATGAACTCATGGTGATTGTGGCACCATGTAAAAGATACATGTAAGCTTAAGTCAGACAAAATCCCAGCATGGAGAAGGGAAGTAGACAATAAGTTCCAGTCCTACCTGAGAATTTCTGGGAATCAGTAGTTGTCAGGAGAAGAGTCAATAATATCTAAGAGAGTAGAGTAGGGCTTGGTAGGTAGACAAAACTTCATTGGAAAGCCACACAAATTTGAGTAACTGAGCAGCAGAAATTAGACTTGATGGATTTTTTTAAAGACACAAATTTGGCTGGGTAGTTAAGTGGAGGTGAATCTAGGAATAAATATGGCATGAATATGGCCAAAACATATCACAAATCTGAAAGTAATTTGACATTCTGAAAATCAACAAAATAGACAAAACCTTAGCCAAATTAACTAAAAGGCAGAGGGAAAGAACCCAAATCAACAAAATCAGAAATAATAAGAGAGAACAACAGACACTGAGGAAAACCAAAGAATCTTTGGGGCCTATTTAAAACTCTGTACTCCACCAAATTTAAAAACCTAAGGGAAACGGACAATTTTCTTGATAGATTCCACTTACCAAAGTTAAATCAAGATCAGGTTAACAGATTAAACATCTCTATAATCCCTAAGAAAATAGAAACAGTCATTAAAAATCTCCCAACCAAAAAATGCCCAGGTCCAGTTGGTTTCAGCACAGAATTCTACCAGACTTTAAAAGAAAAGCTAATACCAACACTCTTCAAACTCTTTCACAAACTCATTCTATGAGGCCAAAGACACCCTGATTCTTAAACCACACAAATACCCAACAAAGAACGAGAACTTCAGACCAATACCCCCATGAACATAGATGCAAAAATACTTAATAAAATGCTGGTAAACAAAATCCACGAATACATCAAAAGTATAATACATCATGATCAAATAGGCTTCATCCGAGGGATGCAGGGATGGTTAACATATGAAAATCCATCAACGTAATTCACCATATAAACAAACTGAAAGCAAAAAACCACATGAACATCTCGGTAGATACTGAAAAGGCATTTGACATAAACCAAAACCCTTTCATGCTAAAAGTCCTGGAGAGAATGGGCATACAAGTACCATACCTAGAATTAATAAAGGTGATATACAGCAAGCCAGTAACCAACATCAAATTAAATGGAGAGAAACTTAAAGCATGTCCTCTGAACTCAGGGACAAGGCAAGGATGCCCACTTTCACCACATCTCTTCAACACAGTACCTGAAGTTCTTGCTATAGGATACAAATTGGAAATAAAGAAGTCAAATTATTCCTATTTGCAGACAATATGATGGCATTCCTCCAGAGAACTCTTACAACTGATAAATACCTTCAGCAGGATGGCTGGATACAAAATTAATTTAAAAAAAATCAGAAGCCCTTCTTTATACAAGAAATAAATGGGCTAAGAAAGAAATTAGGGAAACAACACCCTTCACAATAGCCACAAACAATACAAAGTACCTGTAACTCTAACCAAGCAAGTAAAAGACCTGTATGACAAGAACTTCAAGTCCTTGAAGAAAGAAATTGAAAAGGATATCAGAAGATGGAAAGATCTCCCATGCTCATAGATAGGTAAGATCAGCATAATAAAAATGGCCATCCTGCCAAAAGCAATATACAGATTCAATGCAATTCCTATCAAAATACCAACATAATTATTTATAGACCTGGTAAAAGCAATTCTCAACTTCATATGGAATAACAAAAAACAAAACAAAACAAAAAAAACCCAGAATAGCTAAATCAATCCTATACAAAACAACAACAGAAACAAAACAAAACTCTGAAGTTATCACCATCCCAGATTTTAAGATATTCTACAGAGCAATAGTAATAAAAACAGCCTGGTATTGGTATATAAAGAGACCAGTGGATCAATGGAATCGAATTGAAGACCCAGAAATGAATCCACATAACCTATGGTCACTTAATTCTTGACAAAGAAGCCAAAACCATACAATGGAAAAAAGGACAACATCCTCAACAAATGGTGCTGGTCTAACTGGATGTCGACATGTAAAAGAATGAAATTGGACGCATACTTATCACCTTGCACAAAACTTAAGTCCAAGTGGATCAAAGACCTTAACATAAGTCCTGAGACAGTAAATCTATTTTAAGAGAAAGTGGGGAAAACCCTTGAACTCATCGGCACAGGTGACAACTTCCTGAACAGAACACCAACAGCTCAGGATCTAAGACCAACAATCAATAAATGGGACCTCATGAAACTGAAAAGCGTCTGTAATGCAAAAGACACTGTCATTCGAACAAAACAGCAACCTACAGATTGGGAAAATATCTTCACCAATCCCACATCTGACAGAGGGCTAATATCCAAAATTTAAAAGAACTCAAGAGATTAAATGCCAAGAAACCAAATAATCCAATCAAAAAATGGGGAACAGAGCTAAACAGAGAATTCACAAAGGAGGAACCCCTAATGGCTGAGAGACACTTGAAGGAATGCTCAGAATCATTAATCATCAGAGAAATGCAACTCAAGATGACACTGAGATTTCATCTCACACCTGTCAGAATGGCTAAGATCAAAAGCTCAACTGACAAAACATTCTGGCAAGGATGTTGAGAAAGGGAAACCCTCCTCCATTGCTGGTGGGAGTGCAGGCTTGTGCAACCACTATGGAGGTCAGTCTGGCGATATCTTAGAAAACTTGGAATAGCTCTGCCTCAGGACCCAGCCATACCACTTCTGGGTATACATCCAAATGACTCCTCACCGAATCACAAGGAAGTTTCCTCATCTATGTTCATAGCAGCCTTATTTATAATAGCTAGAAACTGGAAACAACCCAGATGTCCCTCAACTGAGGAATAGATTTAAAAAAAACCTGTGGTACATCTACACAATGGAATACTACTCAGCCATCAGAAACAATGAAATTATGCAATTTGCAGCCAAATGGATGGAACTAGATATGCTCATCCTGAGTGAGCTAACCCAGACTCAGAAGCATCTATTCATTTATAATCGAATTTTATCCATATAGTACAGGATAGCTGTACTACAACCAATGCACCAAAGGGAACAAGAATATAGTCTTTGTTTCCTGTCAGTGAGACACTTTGCCCTAGTGGGGCTGCCTTGTAGGCCCCCAGTGTAGGAGGAGGTTTTTTGACTTCATATGACTGCTGAACTGGAGTGGGTGACTGATATGTAGGGACACTCCACTCCAGAGGAGTGGGATGGAAGGGATGTGGGTAGAGAGTGGGAGGGTGGGAATGGGAGGGGTCGAAAGAGGACACTGTGATGGAGATGTAACCTGAAGTAATAAATAAACATTTAATAAAAAGAAAATATGCAAAGGGAGGAACTTTTGTAAAACTTTGGAAATCAACAACAACAACAAAAAATGTAGAAATCAAAGTCTAAATATACTTATTATTACATCATCCTTAGAGGAAACTTTTAGCTATGAGGACTTTTAAATTTTTATTCCAACTTTATTAAAATTTATGTGTGTATTCATTAATTTTGCAGTGCTAGGGATAGAACTTAAAGCGTTGTGCAAGTAGCTATATCACCCTTAAGAGGAAAATTTTTATTTATGAAAAAAGACAATGAAAATAAAACAAATTAAGGGAGACACACTCACACACACACACACACACACACACACACACACACTCAGAGAGGGAGAGGGGGATAGAGAGACAGAGAGAGACAGAGAGAACAGAGAAGTGTTTCTTACTTTCAGTGGTGTCTAAGGGTTTTCTTGCTGTAAATAAACACCATGACAAAGGCCACTCTTATAAAGGCAAACATTTAATTGGGGTTGGCTTACACTTTTAGAGGTTTAAACCATCATCATGGTGGGAAGCATGACATCATACAGACATAGTCCAGGAGATGCTGAGAGTTCTACAGCTTGATATGAATGCAACCAGAAGGAGCCTATCTTTTGCAGGCAGCCAGGAAGAGGCTCTCAATCCACACTGGGTGGAGCATGAACATAGGAAACCTCAAAGTCAAAACCAACAGTGACACACTTCCTCCAACAAGGCCACTCCTCCTAATAGCACCTTATCTGGTGGACCAAACATTCAAACACATGAGTCTGTGGGAGCCTAACCTATTTAAACCACTACAATTGGTTTGTAAAAATAATGATATATTAATCCAAAATCTGGAAACAATTCATTATGTTTTCATGTACTTTCTCTATTTCATTTGTTTTTCATATAGGGATTCAACTTATTAGCTCACTGAACTGTTTTTGTCCTCTCTACAACTGACATATAAATATAACATAAAATACATGCACAGATGAGAATTCGTCTTCAAAGATTTTGTTTATTTAATTTTAGCATTAACATGGCGGTGGAGTTGATAAGATGAAGTTCATTTTCATGATACCATTAGTTTCCTCTCTGTAGTCCTAAAGTCTGGATAAGAGCTTGTCATATGCAGCTTTCTATAAACATCAGTTAATTGTTCTACTAATGTGATTTCTGTATTATTAAACATAAGAAACTAGTTACTATAATCTTATATGTTAGTCATTTTTAAATCTGTCCTGCATAAATTTTATCTTTATGTTTTGTTCCAATACTTTCAGGAATATGCATTTAAAAGGGAACTATATTTTAAAGAACAGAGAAATTAAGTGAACATTGGAGAAACTATTGCTCAATATCCACACATGTACTTCTACAACTGTTTAAACATGGGCTAGAAACTTTCAGAGAAAACTTGAATGTTTTTTTTTCATATCTTGCCAGAAGTTTTATATATGTATATATATATATATATGTATATATATATAAAACAGAAACTTGATGATTTAGTCTTATCTTATTTTCAAACCTTTCAAGTCATGAAATATTTCTATACCAAATACTTTATTAGGCCATTTGCAAAAGCTACTTTTCTGTGCCCCAAGCACAAAGAATACAGTAATAATTCATAATAAGATGGTAGAGTATGGAATTTGGATTCACTCTGCTGCTGTGAAACCATAATTATAAGTGTTTGTCAGGAGAACTGCCATGGGAAATAAGCATATTCTGTACTGTAGTATCTTTAAAAGAGAATTTGAGATTGGGTCTGAGCATTTTAATTGAAACTAGATAGCAAAGCCTCATGAAAACTATGTCAAATTAACAGTTTACTTAATTTTACCTTCCTGTTATTTTGTCTTTTAGGTAATAAGGATTATTGTTATTATTATTATTTTAACTTTTATCTATTAGTTGAAGTTACATCTTGATCTCAGTGTTTCTTTTTGTTTTGTTTTGGTGTGTAGAGGGGCCACATATCAGCCCCACTCAGTTCCTCAGTCACATGAGGGCTAAGAGCTTCCTCTTGCTCTGGGACCAGACATGTTAGCTCAGTTAGGGTAAAGTGTCCCACTAACGTGTAACAAAGTCCATGACTGAGATTCCCTCCACTTGCTAAGGGATCTGTATGAAGATCAACTTGCCTACACTTTATATTTGTATAGGAGGGTCTAACTATAGTCTAAGCATCATTTGTCTTTTTTTTTTCTTGGTTAGTGTTTCAGTCTCTGTGAGCCTCTAGAGATCTATATTGACTGGTTCTATTGATCTTCATGTGTTGCTCTTGTCCCCTCCTGGTCTCTCTATTCCTCCTCCCCCTCTTATATAGGACTTCTAGAGCTCCACCTAATGTTTGACTGTGTGTCTCAGCATCTACTTTGGTCTGGTGCTGGGTGGACTTTCTCCAAGGATAGTTATGCTAGGTTACCATTCCTTTATGATTGTAAGATAGTTATCATGCACTATTTGGCTAACATCCAGTTACAAGTAGATACAAGCCATGTGTATCTTTCTGGGTATGGGTAAGCTCACTCAGGATGAGCTTTTCCATCCATTCAGTTGCAAACTGCATGATTTCCTTGTTTATGATAGCTGAGTAGTATTCCATTTTGTAAATGTACCATAGTTTTTTTTTTTAATCCATTCTTCAGTTGAAGGGCTTCTGAGTTGTTTCCAGTTTCTTATGAATAAACTAGCTTTATTATGAATAAAGCTGCTATGAACATAGTTGAGGAGATGTCCTTGGGGTTTTTGGTGAGGAATCTTTTGGATATATGTTCAGGAGTGGTATGGCTGGTTCCTGAGGTAGAAATATTCCCAGTATTCTGAGATATCCCCAGATTGATTTCCAAAGTGATTGTACAATTTTGCACTCTATAAATAATGAAGGAGTGTTCCCCTTTTCCCACATTCTCACCAGTATGTGATTTTGGATCTTAGCCTTTCTGAGAGGAGTGAGATGGAATCTCAGAGTCATTTTGAGTTGCACTTCTCTGATAACTAAGGATGCTGATCATTTCTTCAAGTGTCTCTTGTCCATTAGGGATGCCTCTTTTTTGAATTCTCGGTTTAGCTCTGTATCCTATTTTTGGATTGGATATTTGATTTCTTGATTTTTAATTTTTGGGATATTTGTAAGTTTTGGATATTAGCCCTCTGTTAATATAGGATTGGTGAAGATCTTTTCCCAATCTGTAGGAATAAATTTTGTTCTAATGACAGTGTCTTTAGCTTCACAGAAGCTTTTCAGTTTCATAAGGAGCCTTTATTGATTGTTGTTCTCAGAACCTGAACTATTGGTGTTCTGTTCAGGAAGTTGTCACCTATGCCAATGAGTTTGAGAATTTTTCCCACTTTCTCCTTCTTTTAGATTTAGTGTTTCTGGTTTTATGTTTAGGTCTTTGATCCACTTGTACTTAAGTCTGTGCAAGGTGATAAATATGGATCTATTTGTGTTCTTCTACAAGTTGACATCCAGTTAGCCCAGAACTATTTGTTGAAGATTCTGTCCTTTTCCCATTGTAGGGTTTCAGCTTCTTTGTCAAAAATTAAGTGAATGTAGATATGTAGGTTTATTTCTGGGTCTTTTATTCAATTCCATTGATCAAGTGGTCTGTTTCTTTCACAAATGTGGGTGCCTTTATATTTGGGGCATAGATGTTCATGGTTGAGATGTCATTTTGTTGAATTTTTCCTTTGATGAGTATATAGTGTCCTGCCCTATATTTTTTTTTTTGTAAATTTTGGTTTGAAATCTATTTTGTTTGATATTCAAATGGCTACTCCACCTGGCTTCTTGGGACCATTTGCTTGGAAGACCTTATTTCAGCCCTTCACTCTGAGATACAGTTTTTCTTTTTTGATGAGGTACATTTTCTGTATACAGCAGAATGATGGTTCATGTTTCTAAAACCATTCTATAAGCCTGTGTCTTTTTATTGGGTAGTTCAGGCCATTGATGTTAAATATATTAATGGCCATAGATTTTATTTCCTATTATTTTGATGTAGGTGGTGTTAGTGTTTTTGTGAGTTTCTTTTGGTTTTGCTGCATTGAAGTTATTGGTTTCCTTTTTTGGGGTATAGGTATCTTCTCTGGGTTGGGATTTTCCTTTGAGGATCTTCTATAGAGCTTTGTAGACAGATATTTTTAAATTTGTTTTTGTCATAAAATGTATTGTTTTTACCATCTATGATGATTGATTTTTTTTTTTGAGAATAGTAGTCTATAGTGATATTTGTGGTTTCTTACTGCCTGCAAGACATCTTCCTAGGCCCTTATGGCTTTTAGAGTTTAATAAGAGAAGTCAGGTGTGATTCTAGAACTACAGACCCAAGCATCACTAACAGGATATAAGAGATGAAAGTCAGGAACTCAGATGTGGAAAATTAAATCAAAGAAATCAATTCATAAGCCAAAGAAAATAAGAAACCTAAAAAATTCTTCACCTAAAATAGATATTTTAGAAATTAATGAAAAGACAGGACCCAAGAATTACAGGAATAGAAGAAAGATAAGACTCTCGACTCGAAGGGCCAGTAAACATTTTCAACAAAGTGATAGAAGAAAAATTCCCAAACCTAAAGAAAGAGTGTCCATAAACATTCAAAAGACTTACAGAACACCAAATAGATTAGACCAGAAAAGAAAAACATTCCTCCACATATTAATTGGAACACAAATGTACAGAGCAAGAAAGAATATTAAAAGCTGTAAGAGAAAAAGCTCAAATAACATATAAAAGCAGACTGTTTGGATTATTTTGAAGATAGTGCCTGAAATTTCACCACAGGACACAATCGAATGATTGGAAAATGGTCACTGACATGAAAGTGTAAGAGAGATATTGCCTAAGTAAACAATTTAAATGTTCCAGATTTGATTCTCTTGAAATTCGAGATTCAATAACGATGGTACATGACTTGGTTTCTGGCAATTTGCTTTTATTTCTCCACAAGTAGAGAATTCTTGCTAGATCTAGGTGAAGAAATGCGTCTTTCTGGAATGATGTGACATAAATCCATTCTACCCTTTTGACTGTCAGTTTCATGAATTTACTATCACCTATGGGATAAAATGTTGAGGGCATACCTGTGAAGATGTTTCTCCAGCAATTTAATTCATCCAAACTGGACCTTGTTGATATCATTCTGCAAACTGGAACTCAAAAACCAGAGGGGAAATTAAAAGAGAGATCAATTAGTCATCTCTTTGCCTACTGATGACCGACAACTATAATCAGTGTCTTATGTTTCTAACATCATAGCTAAGGCCACTCTTCTGGGGTTTTTGTCTGTTTGTTTGTTTTGTTTTTTGTTTGCTTGAGTTGCTCCACAGGAGTAAGTTTTATGCCCAAACTTTAATCCTGGTGAAAAGTATATGGTTGTACAAGGCTTAAGTCCTACGTTAGAACCTGCTGTTGTTATTTTGATGAATGGCCATACTGTCAAATTTCTATATATTTTTTATTACATTAACAGTCTTTCAGCCCTGGTCAGACATGCTTCATTTTGCGGTGGGCACCAGTTATTACAGAGAAAAATCATGGGTCAAAGTGTTGAGAAAAAGAGACTGAATGCTAAGCCATAATGGAACAGCTATCCACCATGGATCAGGGAATATTGCAGAAGAGACATTAAAGAATGGTAAGAGTGAGAAAGAAGATGGTAAGAAATGCTGTCTTATGGACATGTCACACTGATGAGCGACAGCAACTGTCATTAGTTGTACAAGACACTATTAATCTGCTAAAGTTCAGGTGCAGATTATACAGAGAATCTCTAGGCACCACCCCTTACTAACAGAATATTGCCAATAGATGAGGGAAGGGAATATAGTTCATTTTTGAACATGTAGCCACTGGTAGAATCCCCATGTTTTAGAAAATTATCCCACACACATTCAGATAAGGGCAACACTTACTGAACATAATGAGTTATTCAAAAGGAAAAAGGAAAAAAAATACCTAGTGGGTTATCAAAATATAAAAGTTAAAAAAAGATATCAGTTCAGAGAGGATCATGTTAAATGGCACATGAAGGGAAGTAGAGGGAGAAAATAGAACATGGTAGATATTATCATATTTCACTGTATTTCATTGTAAATATGTATGAAATTATCAAAAATAAAGAAAAAAGTTGAGAGTCATTGATAAGGATCAGCCTTTGTAGGGGGGGGGGGTGCTGAAAACCTGAGTTTGATTCCCAGATCTCAAACGAGAAAATAATTTCTGAAAGCTGTCCTTTGATAGCCTAATTTGTATGTATTTTCACTAAAACTCATCATAGCCACACGTCACACACATTACAAACATCACACATACACACACACACACACACACACACACACACACACACACACACACATACAAATTTGGTTTATAATTTCTCAGATGATGGAATGAGAAAAAAACTGTAACTAAGCTTTACAAATACAAGGCTTGAGCTGAGACAAGCCATTTCTGTCAAACTATTTTTAGGCCTAGGAGCTTCTAACACCAATACAATCTAATCTGCATGTCTGGATCTTGAAGAATTCAGTTTCAAGCCTCTGTCTACTAACATAGGCCTAGAATGTTTTCAGATTCTGAGACTGACGCTGAATAAGCTTACCCTTCCTAGTTCTTTCTGATCTCTGGCTTGTTGGTCCAACTCAGCTCTTCTTGTTCAGAACTCCTCTCCAAGCTGACTGATACAAACTGGCCTTCTCAGATTCTCAATGAATTGCTCTGCTTGGAAAATTTGTCCCTTATTTCCAAAAATTGAACTGCACTGACTGCAAGAACTGCACGAACTCAACTGAATTCAATTGAACTGACTGCACAAAATCTATTGTATTCCTATTCTGTACTCTACTCCCTTCTCTCACTGCACTGCTCTTAAGTATCTTCTCTTTCCTGTTTGTTCTTGTGAGAGTTGTGCATATCATATCTCTGACTCATTCTGTCAAATTTTTCTCTGAATCATCATTTTATCTGACCCTCAATTAGATATCATTGGTTGGGATTAATGGTGTGTATAAAAAGTATGTCTGTATTCAAGCCAGAGAGATTAAATATGTATATATTAGTCAGAGGAACTGAATGTGTATTCTAAGAGCATATCTTTATTCCAGTGAGATCACACAGACCTAGGTCTTTGGATGTGATCCCTTGCCAAAATAGTCATTTTGTTAGATTAAAATTCCTTTGTGAGTGTGCACACATAAACACACACACACATAAACACATAAACACATACACACACACGTTCATCTGGTTTGAGTCCCCTGACTTCTGCTACACTATCAATACTGGATCTTCGCTAGGACTTTGCAGAACATCCTGCTGTTGTTCTGTTTCATGGAGATCCTGTTTAGGATCTTCAGGATCAGTCTCTTCTCATGTTCCAGCAGTTCATAGATTGGGTAGAATATGGGGTGAGCTAATATAAAGGCCTGGAACTAGGCCTGGGTGGTAACTGAGTATGTCATCCATTATCTCACCATACTCACACCATAATTGCAAGCTCTTCAGCATTATCCCAGCTAGCTCACCCAATATAGCAGACAGCAAGGTACATGACCTTCTCTTCTCATGCCCTTGGGCTGGTTCATTTCCCCCACCAGAATTAGTTCGATTCTAAGTGAGGTGGGGCCTGCTCCCCAGAGTGATATAGCCATTGAGGGGCAGGCCTAGCTCTCTGCCTGCCACAGGTGTCAAGGGGTGAGTGGGGTGGGGCCTCTTTCCTTTACACAAGTCATCCCACTGCATTGCAGACAAGTAGTGGGGCTAACTCACCTGTGCCCTCAATAACATGGTCAGTTCTACTGTTCTGCACAGGCAAGATGCAAGACTCTCTTGTTCTTATGACCTGGGGACCAGCTATTCTACTTGCCACAGATGGTGAGCTGTGAAGGGTGGGGAGATGAATACAAAAATTTTAAACATCAAAATTTTAGGATTTTATTTGGTAGAACGTCTTTTAAAATCTATTAATTTTCTAATTCTCTTGAAAATTTAGTTTAATGTATTTTGATCATATTCTCCTACAAAACTCATTTATCTCAGATGCATGTCCCCTTCTTACCCATGGCACCATAACCATGACCACTCTTATAAAAGAAAACATTTAATAGGGCTGGCTTACAGTTTTAGATGTTTTTTTTTTTTTCATTATCATCAGGGTGAGAAGCATGCCAGCATTCAGGCAGACATGGTGCTGGAGGAGTTGAGAGTTCTATATGTTTATCCAAAGGCAGCAGGAGACTGTGTGACTGGGCGTAGCTTGAGCATATATACCCTCAAAGCCACCTACATAGTGACATGCTTCCTCCAATAAGGCCAAACCTATTCCAAAAGGCCCCACCTCCTAATTTTGTCACCCCCTTTGGGACAAGCATTCAAATTCATGAGTCTATGGGGGCCATTCCTATTCAAACCACTGAACCACAAAGCTTTTTGGATTGCACAGGTCTGTGTCACAACTGCTGTGAGTTCATGTGCACCACTGTCTGTCTATGTCCAGATGACATTGATCTCTTGCCCTCCTTCACCCTTATCTTTCTACACCCCTTTCCACAATGATCCCTGAGTCTTGGGAGAGGGGAGTATGATATAGAAGATTCATTGACAACTGAGAATTGAGTCCTGAACATGTAGAAAATAGTTTTCTTATAAGAAAACAGATACACATAGAAACAGTAGAAACTGGCTAGCTTTTAATGAGCTAGAGGCTGCTGTGCATGCTACCTGAGGAGTAATGTAATCACTGGTTTTTACACTCCAGCAGTGAACCCTGTGAGCTACAAAGACTTACCTGACAAGGCAAGTCCAAGGATGCAATAGTGACACATATGAAATGGAAGTAAGATATCACTTTCTGACTAGACTCTGGGCCTGGTGTATATGACATAACCCATATTTGGCTTCATTTCTGTGTCTAGACAGGCCATAGGGTCTTGCACAGAATCTGTTACAATTGCTCTACTAAATGGAATATAGTATTAAATTGGCTCTTAGTAACTTATTCTTATACCCATAGATTAGTGCATCAATCCATCCTCATCAGAGAAGTTTCTTTTTGAGGTAGATAGTGAGTAACAGAGACTCACAACTGGTCACTGTACAGGAAAGAATGTTAGAGGAAGGTCTAATATATTGGTTGTCAGAGGCTGATTTCAGTGCTCAGAGACCTGGTTAATAGCCTTTCTGAGGCAGTCTCTGATTGGTCAATCAAAGTCTCTGATGGCCAATTAGCTGGGCAGAAAGTATAGGAAGGTGGGTCTTCCTGAGACAGAAAAGGGAACCCTGGGCTTACACAGAGGAAGCTCTCTTTTCACCAAGAGCTATGGAAGGTACAGCAAGCAACATGGCTGGTTGGGAGTAGGTGGTCTGGGATTAATTTGGATGAGCTAGTTGAGAGTCTGCCCAGCTAAGGACTATGCGTTGAAACATTAAAAGGTCTTAGTGTATTTGATTATTGGGAAAAAGGCTGCTGTAGGTTTCAGTTTGAAAGGCATACAGGCCTCTCAACTAAGGCAGGCCTACAGGCTTCTGGCCACAGTCCTCATGGCAGGCCCCAGCAACTACCCTGCCAGGCTGCCACTGACTGTTCTGCTGGTCTAGTACAAGAGTTTATTGTTATTAATAAGCATACGGGCAACTGCCCCACCAGCAGCCTTACCAGGTCACCCTGCCAGGCTTCCTTGCCAGCTCTAAAGGCATCAAAGGTGAGTCATACTTGCTGGTTTCCAATCAGACCGTTGGCTGCTCTGTCAGGCTAATATTACATTTTATACTTACTAATAAATACATTTGATAACTAAGTTTCACTTTGAAAAGAATGCTTTTTAACTGTTAGTAAATCAGAAAACACTTTCATGTGTGAAAGTTATAGGACACTATGACAACAAATGACTATCTATGTTTAATATACATGGAAGCACTATGTGTATATGGATTAATATATAATTAAGTGATGATATTTGGGTTATAATTATGTAAATTAAATGTATTAATATTTAAGAGAATAAGTTTCAGCATCGCTGATATTGAGGATTACAGCATTAGATTTACAGTTTCTAGATTCTCAAGTTACTCTATTTTGGGGCTCATATTAGTTTTATCATCAGTTAGATTAGAAAATTTGAGTTGCACAAGTTTGCACTACCATGAGCAACGGAGGAGTGTTGCTCTTTCTCCACAACCTCACCAGCATGTGCTGTCGTTTGAGTTTCTGAACTTAGCCATTCAGACAGGTGTGAGATGGAATCTCAGACTCATTTTGAGTTGCATTTCTCTGATGATTAAGGCTATTGAGCATTTCTTCAAATGTCTCACTGCTAATAGAAATTCCTCCTTTGTGAATTCTCGGTTTAGCTCTGTTTCCCATTTTTTTGATTGGATTATTTGGTTTCTGGGTGTTTAATTTCTTGAGTGTTTATAAATTTTGGATATTAGGCCTCTGTCGGAGGTGGGGTTGGTAAAGATCTTCTCCCAATCTATAGGTTGCCATTTTGTTCTAGTAACAGTGTCCTTTGCCTTACAGAAGCTTTTCAGTTTCATGAGGTCCCATTTATTGATTGTTGGTCTTAGAGCCTACATTTTGGTGTTCTGTTCAGTAAGTTGTCACCTGTGCCAGTGTTCCAGGCTTTGTTAAGGTCTTTGATCCACTTGGACTTAAGTTTTGTACAAGTTGATAAGTATGGGTCTAATTTCATTCTTTTACATGTTGACATCCAGTTAGACCAGCACCATTTGTTGAAGATGCTGTCCTTTTTCCATTGTACGGTTTTGGCTTCTTTGTCAAAAATTAAGTGACCATAAGTGTGTGGTTTCATTTCTCGGTCTTCACTTCAATTCCATTGATCCATTGGTCTGTTTCTATACCAGTACCATGCTGTTTTTATTACTATTGCTCTGTAGTATATGTAGCTTGAAATCTGGGATGGTGGTACCTCCAGATTTTTTTTTTTTTTGTACAGGATTGATTTAGCTATTCTGGGTTTTTTTGTTATTCCATATGAAGTTGAAGCACCAAGAAACCAAATAATCTAATAAAAAATGGGAAACAGAGCTAAACCGAGATTTCACAAAGAAACATTTGAAGAAATATTCAACATCCTTAATCACCAGAGAATGCAACTCAAGACAATCCTGAGATTCTATCTCACACCTGTCAAAATGGCTAAGATCAAAAACTCAAAATACAGTAGAAAGGGGAACACTCCTCCATTGCTGGTGGGAGTGCAAGCTTGTACAACCACTATGGAAATGAGTCTGACAATATCTTAGAAAACTTGGAATAGCCCTACCTCAAGACCCAGCCATACCACTTCTAGGTATACACTCAAACTATTCCTCACCAAAACACAAGGACGTATCTTCATCTATGTTCATAGCAGCCTTATTTGAAATAGCTAGAACCTGGAAACAACCCAGATGTCCCTCAACTGATGAATGGATTAAAAAAAATTGTGGTGCATTTACACAATGGAATACTACTCAGCCATCAGAAACAAGGAAGTCATGCAATTCACAGCCAAATGGATGTAACTAGAAAAGCTCATCCTGAGTGAGCTAACCCAGACTCAGAAAGATGCACATGGCATCTACTCACTTATAATTGGATTTTAGCCCTATAGTACAGGATAACTATACTACAACCAACATACCAAAAAGATCAGGAACATAGACTTTGTTACCTATCAAGGGGCAATTTGCCTTAGGGATGCTACCATGTTTTAGACCCCCAGTGCAAGAGGAAGCTCTTAGACCTCATATAACTGTTGAAGTGAGAGGGGCTGATATGTAGGGACACCCCACATTGGAGGAGTGGGATAGGTGGGAGACGGAGGAGAGGATGGGAGAGTGGAACTGGGAGGGGTGGATAGAGGGCACTATGATGGAGATGTAACTTGATGTAATAAATAAACATAATACAAATAATGATAAAAAAAGAAAAGTTAATAATCCAACTGTTACCATCTTAGTTGCTACCTTAGTTTCTATTTCCATTTCCTCATTTATAAATTATTAAAGATAATATCATATATTTAATGATCTGCTGTGAGTTTTTAATTTATAATACAGGAAAGTTTCCTTAAAATTAATTGAAACACATTAACAAATGAATACTATTATTGTTAGTATTATTATTTAACTCTTGGTCCCCATATATATATGCTGATTAACTAGTTATTATTAATGTAAATAATTATTTGTGAATACATGTCATCTTCATGTAGATGTAGTAAATATAAATATTGAGGATAAATATTTTAAAACATCATAATGAAAATTCAGTTTTCATTTATTCAAAGTCTTTTTTTTAAATTTAGGAGTCCTTTAAAATAGCACAAACAGTAATAAAAAGTTTACATCAGAACAGCTTAAGCAATAGTACATGCAAATATATGTGTATTTTTCAGTTATAATTGAACATATAAATATTTAATATTTAAAAATGTATATAACCTCATATTGAAATTTGATATTTTATGAATTTAACCTATATGCTATTCTGCATATCCAATACATATATTTAACATTTTAATATTAATATTTAAAATTTACAATTCATGTCCTCTTATTTTACCGTTTACTACTTTTATTAATTCAGTGACCTTAGGCAAACATATAGCATTCAACATTCCTGCACAAATCACTCAAATTATAATTATTGAAGGACAAGTCGACTACATTCAAACCATATCTTTAAAGTGAACCCATTCTTCAGTCAAGAAGACAAGTCCAGTATCAATGCATCACCAGTTACTTACCCTCAATATGACTCAGTCATATTTAGTTCCATACTCTCCTACTTTTCATTTTATAATCCCCCTGCTGAATCACTTTCTTTCCTCTATTCTCTTCTTGCACATTTAAAACACTTGTATAAAATACCTTCTCTTCCTTTATAGTATAAACAATTCTCGAATTTACTTTTACAAACATTGATTTAAGTGACACATAAAATACTGTGTTAACTATAGGTTCTCTCCTCTTTATTTTACATTTCACTTCATGTTGCAGAATATTGCAAAGAATATTTACTTATGTTTTTTATGTCTCTACATTACAAAGGATTTGGGTAGCCCTATAGTACCAACTGTGTAAAGGGAATGGATACACTTCAATTCCCCACTCTTACCACTAGGCAGTTCTTGCAAATACAAACTAAAACAGATAAACATTGGCATTCTGTGACATCATAAATTAAATGAACCCCACAGGCATCTACAGAATATTTCACTTAAAAAATACACACTTTTTTTTTAGTAGCTCAGGGTACTTTCTCCAAAATTAACTACATGTTTGGAAACAAAGATTGTCTCAGTATACAGGAAAACTGAGGTAATAATGTATGACCACAGTGAAATAAAACAGGATATCAATGTCAATATCAACCATAGAAATGATACAAACTCACAATATCAGCCATAGAAATGATACAAACTCATGCAGGCTACACAACGTATTGATGTATGAAAACAGAACTAAGAAGAAATCAAGAAGGAAATGCAAAAAACTCTGGAATTGAGTGAAAATTAGACATAGTGTATTAAAGTAATTAAGAAAATACTAAAGGAATTTTCATAGCATCAAGCACCTATGTCAAAACATTAAAGGGAATTTCAGTTTCATACCCTCTCCAAGTACACATTCTCCAAACCACTAACCTTCGCTCAGACGTTGCATGCCTCTGTGGTTTCTACCATTCTATTCACTTAGGTTTTACCCATTGATTTATTTCATTGTTTGGTTCAGAGGATTTTCTGGTATCTAGGTTTCTGTCCTTTTCTCAAATCCATCAATTATGTTTTTTTTTTCTTTTTTGACCTTGATAGTGCTGTTTAAGTTACAAGGAAACCCACATGAAGCTTCAGTTCATTCATATTTCTGCTCAGCTGTCACCAAGGGAAACTTGTTTTTCTTCATTTTTCTCCCCAACATTTTCTGATTCAACAATTTTATGTCTCAGCAAGATTTCATATTTCTTTTTACCAGAACTGTCAACATATAACATTGCATATTTTGTTATTTGCTAAATACTATTATTATTTCATCACCTAAAATATAAATTCTGAGGGGAAAAGGTCTGTTTTGTTTTTGCATAAAATTTTAATGAGGCAGTTGAGGTATTCTTTGCTTAAATTGTTTTATAAATGCACATTAAATATTTAGTGTCCTAATATTGATAATATAACTACAGGATCTAGAATGTGAGGTTATAGAATGCAATAGAATATTCTATAATCTAGAATATTATAAAGTGTGTCTTATAAATATTCCTTTACCATAAATTCCATAAACTTACTGTTTTATAGGAACACATATTTTTTACTCACATGTTTATTTTGACTCTTCAAAGTTATATGTGACTGTGCATGGTTGACTATATTTTCCAGATACTTCCTCCAGTGTAAAATATGCAATGTGCCACTAGGTCTGGATTTCCTATAACCATTCTTTCAGTATTTTGATGTCTTTTTAAAGTCACTTCAAATGTTATTGGCTATGATATATCTTATACAGCTGGTAGGGATAATCTAATAAAACAATATATTAATTTAATTAGAAAAAATAACTGTGATTCAAAATTTTGACTTTCTAATTAGTGGCACTACAGCTCTGTCTTTCTTGGATGGATTACTTTTTTCCCCCTGTGGCAGCTATATTCTCTGTGTCTCAGTCAGTGTTCTGTAGGATAATAATACACATAACATAATTCTGTGGTGACTTGAAATTAGTGAGGTAATTTATTTTATGTTTAAATTCTGTTTAATTATGTCTGGTTATTTCCAAACTTTCTAGTATGAAAAAAATAAACCAAAACAAAACAAAAAAGCCAAGCATAATTTTACAAAAATATGCAGTCCCACCTGAATGTACTGAATGTACTAAATAAATATTCCAATGGTGAAGACCAATAATGTAATTTGTAGGAATGAAAGTGACAGAAATACAGTATTTCAGCCATTTTTTTTGCATCAGATTCAGTAGCCATTGCTTTTTAGATTTTTATTGAAAATAATTATAATGAAGGATAAAATAAAATCTTATGTTTTTGAAATCTTGCATAACAAAGTGACAGATAAAATGAATTCATACAAATGTACATATATGCATGCACACATATTTTTATATATTGAACATAAGAGGAAGTCAACATGTATATGGAAATAAGTATATAGCCATCGATGTTATAGCGGTCTAATGAGAAAATTGTTTTAGGGTTGAACTTCTGTTATGCACATATTTCACTGTAAGCCAACAGTCTATCTTCTTCCAGATTTCAGCTCATTAATAAGAACAGTGAAATTGTGGACTCTGAATTCCAGTGAGACAGGATTCAGAACGTAAGCCTCTGCTTTTCATGGGCTTAATCTCTTCGGTCCATTCTAACCATGTATGAAAATAATTTGATGTTCCATAGTAATTGTTATGCAAGTCAGAAAAAAATCTTAAGCCAAAAAATATTTCTTTTATGGTAAGTAGTTTGAATGGTACGTAAACTTTACAAAATGCTCATAAGATTGAAGAGTGTGTATAACACACCCATGTGCTGCATCACACTATGATTACCATATGCAAACATATGTCTCATTTTTTGTTACTGTTTGGCCTAGAACTAAACCTACCTGCCTTGATGTCTCATATTGCTGATCCCTCTCTTCTTCCTTCTCTCCTCTTGGCTGTATCAGTAGAGTTTTGATCTCACTTACAAGACCTACAGAGAGGGAGGTCGCTTTGATTTCTTCTTAATAGTCCTATAATAAATTTTTTATGAACTCATTTTTAAATCAGTGATGATTAACATGGGACTACGTACTCATCTAATTCTGTTTGTCTTATTTGCCATTGAACTTTACACATCATTTTGTAGAGAAAACATGTGCATTCCTACATAGTCCATGGCTATATTTGTTCTAAAAATATAAATAAACAATCAAAACAGAAACTATCTGGAAATCAAGACTAGAATACCTGACTGTGGACCATTACAGATAATTCTATCTGGTCATCAGTAAAACATTTAAATAATGAAGTCCTGAAAAAGACTATAGAGTCTTTAACAAGACTTATTGACCAGATATTGTCACAATTCTTTTCCCACCTACTTCATGATCCTTCTGGATAAATATATTAAAATATATTTAATTCCTGAATGCAGTATCTTTTCTCCAAATTTCCCCTCTGTACCCCTCATGGAATAGGGAAAAATGTAAAGTATGTATTTTAGACATCTGGTGCTTTCTTGATTATGAATTTTGAGGATAATAAAACCACACACTGAATATTCTATTAACTATGCTGCCAACTTCATTTTGTATCTCAAATGCTGTATAAGTAAGCCAAGTATCTAATGAATTACTTATTATCTTCATCTAAGAATTGCTTTTGTTTGTAGCCTTTAGAGATGGTGTCTGGGTCACTCATGATGTCTCTCCCAGTACTCATCCATCATTTGTTTTTGTTTGTTTGTTTTTTAGTTTTGTCTCTATGACTTCTTACTTTGCTCTGTTCTGTCCTGAATGGAAGAACTATATATTATATTTCAAGTAATGTGGTTGAGCTTCTTCATCCAATGTAGTGTGTGACATTCCCTAGGGAGCTATAAACAGACACCTGTTCACCCAAGTTGTAGCATGAAAGATAACCAGATAAATGACTCTACACAAGCATGAATCAGTCTGGAAGTAACAGTAATACTTGAGCACAGATACAAAGTTTCAGGGTATAATTTCACAGGTATGTCACATTGATCATATTGAACAATGTGTGCTTCTTCATGTAGTGCCTGTGATGTTCACTTAACATGTGTTATCTCTGGTATACAATACCAAAAGTGATTATATGCCTGTAGAATTGCCCTTAAACACAACCACAAAGCAGCTCGTTGTACACATTACAGTGTTAATGTTGCACCAGAAGGGATATCCTGTTTGGCATGTGCATGCTTAGCACACAACATCCACAGCTAAATAGAACTATTAGTGATAATTCTCCTCCAGCAGTGTGTATAATGATTTCAGGTACTGTGAAACCCATCCAGCCAAATGTAAATAGCCTAGCCGGTTCCGGTATTACTTTACCATTACAACAACTATAGCATGTAGTATTTTCATCCAATAAGATTTTATCATCCAATTCATATGCAAATGATATTGTAGTAGTAGTAGCCTCAAAGTCTCTGGGTCATCATAGATCTCCCTAGGCAACAACAAATAAAGAGGTAGTCTATCCTTTTACTGTCAATTTCATTCAACAAACTTATGGCTCTGGGGAGTGGTTTTTACTACTAGTGCAAGACGGTCACATTATAGCTCTGTGACTGTTGACTTTGCTGTTCTTCTGGATATTTTTCCAAATGTGTAAGACACTCAGTGGTTAATTATGTAAAAATAGCCACCTCCACCCACTCTGAGTAAGTACCAAAAACAATATTAATAACGTCCAATATAGAATGAAAAGAGTCTATCAATTATGTTGGTTTTTTTTTTTTCACTGAAAGGGAGAATGTTGAGTCCAGAGAGATGGGAAACACTGGTATAAGTAGCTCTTCAAACTCCACAGTCAGTTTTATTCTCTTTATTCTGAGTTGCTGCTTCTTCCATGTAGCCATTGTTTTTCTCCCAACTCCTGATGATCCATGATTGGCCTGTGTGATGTTTTAAAGAGAATGCCCTCCTTAGAATGGTATATTTGAAAACTTGGTCTTAGCGGAACTCTTTGGGAAAGATTAGGAGGTGTGGCCTTGTTGGAGTAGGTGTGGCCTTGGTAGAGGAGGTGTGCCACTGGGAGGTGAGCATTGAAGTTTCAAAAGCCCACACCAGACCCAGTGTCTTTATCTGCCTACCTGCCTGCCCATCAGGATGTAAGGGCTTGATCGCATGCCCACATGTCAGCATAAATATATATGCAGCCTATAACCACTGCCACAGGAGCAGTTCTGGTAGACACAAAGCCAGTATCATGGCCCAGGTCTTTCCAATAGTCACACTTGGCTATAACAGTGGCCTCAGATTTGAGAAACAACTCCCCCAGCATGTTATCTTGCAGGGGATAATTGAGCACTACATAGTCTGGGAAGATAACTGTACCCCCAGGGCAAAGTCAGTTTTTATTTCTCTACAGCTTTATCAGTAACACCTTCCATAAAGTGTGGTTTATGCTTTGAAGACTTCTGGGGACTCCCTAAAACAAGATTTTGATTAATGTTTATTATTTTTGCCCTAGGAACTCAATCCAGATGATGTCACATTAGCTTTGAGTGTGGGACCCGTTTATGAGTGTTCCCTTCTCTGATCTCCTCTTGATAATTTTAGCATTTTGTAAACACAATTTATAAGCTGCTCTAAATCATTCCAATCTTCCAGAAAATATTCTGTTTCATACAGATAAATTCCACCCATGGGATCAGCAGAAAAGTAGCTATAACCTCATAGTAATCACAATAGCCCCTTTGAATTAAATCAACATGTGGTTGTATGTTTGTACATGGTGTGTGTCTGCCTGTACATGTGCGTGCATGTGTGTGTATATATGTATGAGTGTGTGTGTGTGTGTGTGTGTGTGTGCATCTGCAGGTGTGTGTGTCTGCACGTGTGTGTGGGTGTCTGTGTGGCCATGGGTTTATATGTGTGTGTTCATGGATTTGTGTGCCTAGGTTCACGTGGAGTTCAGACTCCAACAGATGTTGTCACTTCTCATTTTGTGTGACAAGCTTTTCAATCGCCTTGAATTCTCCAAGTAGGGCACAACATCTTGAACTCAGTTTCTTGTGCTCTCAAGACATTTAACTGACAGATATCTCCATTACCCACACAGCCCCTCAACCTCCTTCCTAACTCTCCTGGAAACACAGTTCTATTTGGTCCAGTAAACTGAACATCAAATATTGCCACCCCACTTGCTTGGTTTTCTAAGTAATCTCTGTCCACCAACTATTGTTTTTCTGTCCCAGATATTTACTTAGACCTCCTCTGGCAATAAGTAAGTGTCATTAAGTTTGGTGGTATGAAACATTCCATCAAGGTCTGATCTCCCTAGAAATAACTAAGATTATGTAATTTTGTCTCAAGGAAGGCTGGTTAGTTATATCACCCACTTTGAAAACTTTCATGGTCCACAAATGATATCATCTATTCCCATGTGCTACAGTATCATGTGGTCTGTTGCCAGAACTTTTCATTGATTGTTTAAAATATTTCCCAATTAAAATAATGTAGATGCTGAGTATTTCAAGATTATCATACTTTTCAGTAGCTGACCATTATTAATGCTCCATCTGCATGGTGTAACATGGATTTTCCTTCATCTGTATTAAATTTAGGATCTGAAAATGTCTTTTCTCATTTCTCTTTAGTTTTCTTCCAATGCATTGTCTGATTCTTCCCATGGGTTGCACATTTTGCATTCCAGAAAGGTCCTGTCTTCTGCTCCTTCCTGACTCAGCCTCTAGGAGGTAATATTTCAATTTTAAGGAAAGAATTACATGATGATGTGCAACTCTATCTCTTTTTGCCATGGAGGTAGATAATCTCACTGCTCCAAATGTTCCCTTTTTAGATGCTGCTCAAAGATTGTGCCCCATTTCCAGGATCTATGGAGAATGTCTTATGCCCTGATTATCAAAATTTGCCTCTCTTACCTCTACAACATTGGATAAAACAGGGTTCATAGGAAATATAGAGTAGATCTTGAATAGCTGGAAAAATGTCTCTGAAGGATTCAAAACTCTTACCAGCAAGATTTAATGTTGACTGACAGAAGGCTGAGTACATGCATGGTGTGAAAGGCTCCCTCCTTTATATTTAGAAATGAGTTGCTTTTCTGAAGCCTACATAATGGGAAAAAAGATTGTCTAGGAGCCGTTAGAAATTTCTTACAATCTTTTTGAGAGTCTGAAATGCTCAGAAGTCATTAATCATAAATAATCATAGTACTATGGTTTAGCTAAGATTGGATTATCTATCTATGCAGAATGAAATATTTCAAAATTGCCCTTTTGCAAAAGTCTCTCTGCTCTTAAACATATTTAAAATTTATTTTCTTCATTAGTGTATTCTCAAAATTCAGCAGAAGCAAGCTTACTATTCTTAGGATTTATTCACATGCTGTTATTGTCTAGGATTTTTAACAAAACATGAGATATTTTCAGCTTTATATTGTAAAAGGCTACAAACCTGCATAAGATACTAGATAATTTATTCTTCATATTACTGAAGATAGATATGATCACAAACTGCTATGTGTTCATAGAAATCATTAGAAATCTTATATTATTAAATATATTATCTAACACAAAATTGAAAATAAAGAAATAACACATTCTAGAAGGTTAAAAAGTATTGTCATCAGCAGAAAAGATAAATTATTGTGTTTTTGTTAAAATAAAAGTTTTAAAATATGCTCTTAATTTGGACTAATAAGCAAAATAAATGTTACTGCATCAAGCAAATTTATTGAGTTACACCTACAATTAATATGAGAACATTTAAATCTGAATATTCTGATATACCAGTCATTACTTTACTGTCCCAATAGATAATGGTAAAGTAGAATTAAAATGTTGGTTTATGATGTGGTTTTTCTCTAATCTTTTATCACCTAAGTTTTAAGTTCTGTTTTAGGAAAGGACTCACTCTTATCTTCTGCATACAGAATATAAATGTGCCATGATTTTACTCAGGGAAAATATTAAAGAAAGCATTTTAAATAACAAGAATATAGTATAAAATAATTTCCTAATGAACCATGTATTAGCATCATTTTTATGAAAACTGGAATATATATTTGGAAAATGAATTGCAGTTAACTAATATAAACAATTTTACATGACTCTATTCCAGAAATATTCAATAGAAATAGTTCAAAATATTCATATGCCTTGCTTTTAGATTCAGGGTAATATATAAATGGACATTTTATTGCTGTTTTATTCTACACTTCTCAGTTGACAGCTTCTTTTCTTGCTCTTGGTATATCTGCCAGTACAGTCTAAACCATATCATCTGCATTTCTCTTATCTCCTGCCTTTCTTTAAACAGTCATTACTAGTCAATTTCACTCCATTCATGGTCAATAAAGCTCTGTGCAAAAGGACGACATTGCTCACCCAACCTTAAAATGGACCATAAGAGCTGAGAGATTTTGGTCATGCAGTCTATCTTAAAAATATTGCTTTATGTTCTTCTGCAATGAGATATATGTAAAGAACCTACTTTCCATGCAAAATACAGGAATGAAGAGTATTAAACTTCTGCTTCTTCTTCCAAGACCATACCAAGGCAAGCACTGTTTAGAAATCACTTTTAGTAATGCATTACCACTGCAAAGCCTGCCAAAGTGGCACACACCAGAAACAAATGGAACACACATTAGCGTTCTCTTGAGTCTTCTCCAACACAAGGTTAGCAGTTGTGGACATCATTGCTTCTAATCCTTCCAGGCCACTAGAACATCAGGTTGTCTCAGCATTTTCCTACAGAGCTCAAGCAAAAACGAGTCAGTGGACAGAGAACTTTATGTATTTTCATATTTCATGTATACAGTGACAGGACATTTCTAAATATAAGTTATTAAAAATAATTCATGAATAATAGATGATTGCATATAAATGTCAGCTTTTGATTAAAAAGAATATTCAAATTATGTTTTATATTTAAATTCATGAAATAATTTTTAACCTGGATCAAGTTTCTAAAGATACCCCATCAAATGAATTATCATTTGTGGCTATAGTGTTACATCTGCCATTAAACAATGACATTTTTTATTTTGATGTTATAATAAAAATCCAAAACATTGAAGACTCCAGTTTTATTAATAACTTAAAATTCTTTTTTTGAAAGTTTTTTTTGAACATTGATTTCTTGTAGGACAGTCTGAAGTTGTGATGATAAATTGGTATTCTTTAACTGAGATGCAGTAGCCACTGCAAATACTGAATATTTAAAATATCATTATAGCAACTGGAAATACATTGAGAAAGAAGTTCTCAAAAACTAACTTGGAAAAATGATTTCAAAATCAAGAGCAAAACATTGTTTATTGTCTGAATTTTAAAAAGTAATTTAATATCTCCATGCACTTTGTGGTATGCACACACATGTGTGCACACATGCATGCACACGCACACACACACACACTCACAATAATAAAAATAAACAAACTACATTTACTAAAATGATAATGAACCAATAAAAGGCTCAATTGCAACTCAGAATAGAATTTCAGATTGTGTAACCAGTATGTGAGATTTAAGGACTCTCATGGGACCATGGAGAAGGCGTGGAATGGATTGAAATGGGAATAATGATCAAGTTTAAATACTAACACTGGAGGATGCATATTTATCATCTGCCTCACTTCACTATGACAATAACTAAAATTTGTATATTTTTCCTAAATTGCAAAAAAAGAAAATAAAAATTTAAAAGTTTTACCACAAAACAATACAATTTGTTGAACTGATAAATATAACTAATTAACTGAAGTTTTTATGTACACATCGAAGAAAGTATCACAGTATGTACAATAGTCATGTACAACTGCTAATTGTAGAAATATTTTACAATTTGATCATTTACGGAGAGACAGAATCTTACCACAATGTCAGCTAGACTTGAATCTCCAGTCTTCCAGCCTTAGCTTTCCAGAATTCTAAACATGGGTCAACATACTCAACACATTTATTTTAACTGACTCATAAAACACAGATCATTAAGAGTCTGAAGTTGGAGAGAAGTGACATGACATGCTACCTTACACATACGGCACGGTGAGTGTAATCATGGGTGCTCAGCAGGTATCCACACACACACTAAGTCTGGATTTGACATGGTGCCCCTGGTCCTTATTCATTCCTGGGAAGCAATTGAGTATTAATGGTTGGTAGAAAAGAGAGTGTCTTTTTTTTTTTTTAAATCTGAGTAACAATTGGGGAATGAGATAGGAAGAAGAGGGATACTAGGAAAAGGACTATAGAAGGTGGGGTGGAAGTATATAACCAGAATACACAATGGTATCTGCTAATGGAGCAATGTGATGTTTAGGTGTCTGTATATATTGGTACATGTGGTGCAATGTTCAAGGTGCTAAAACGTAGCTGTCTCTTACAACATCTATTTCCCAGTGTTAAATGTTTGTTAAAAATGCTTCCTTCTAGCTTTCTGAGCAGCACAGAGCATCATAGTCACTCACAGCCATAGTTCAGTGAAACAGAGCCAGAGTTTGTTCTCCTGTCCAAATGTAACTTGTTACCCATCAGCAAAACTTCCCAATGCCACTCTCCTCCCTACTCTCTCCAGTCTCCTCAGTCCCAATTTTCCTGTCAAATTCTATGAGACAAAATTTCACAATTCATGTGTGAGTGGGATCCTTCTCATTTCTCTTAACACAATGATGTTCAATTGCTTCTATCTTTGTGTATCTTTAGACAATTCCACTGTGCACACAGAACACACTTTATGCTTTTGCCAGTTAATGGAGACTCAGGTTATTTCCACTTCCTGCATCTTTTAAGTGTTGCTTCAGTGAACATAGGAGTGCAGTCTCTTAAACAGACAGATTTTTGTTTCTTATTCATATGCATCTTGGACATTTGCATATATTTAAATATATATTATTTAGGGAACCTTAACTCTATTTTCCACAATGGTTATGTCAATCAACATTATCGGTACTGAGCAATATTTTTGCTTGTTTTCTTGTTTTTGTTTTTTTCCCTATATCCCTGGTAATATTTGCTACTTCCTGTTTTTCTGATATCAGTTGTGGCCTATTTATTTCTGTTGTTTTTGTATTGTATTTATTGTTATAAGAGAAAGAACCATTTGTTGGACTGAAAGGGAGAGCTGTTGGGGGGAAAGATATACTTGAAACTAAAAAAAGAAAAAGGGGTGGAGGAAGGGGCATTGAGGGGGAAGAGGGAGGTAGAGGAAGGGGCATTGAGGGGGAAGAGGGTGGAAGGGCGGGACTGGAGGGGGAAGTAGGGAGGGGATTGTGATTGAGATGTGACTTGAAGAAACAAAAAAATAAATTAAAAAACAAAACAAAACAAAAAAGAACTGAAGTTATACCTATTGTGGTTTTGATTTACATTTCATTCAATGATGATTTTCACATTTCTGCAGACAAGTGGTACAAACACTTTCAAAGAAAATTCTGTCTAGGTCTATGATGAGTTTTTTTTAGTAGTTGTTGCAGTGATCTGTTATGTATTCTCAATTCTAATTAATCTGCCTCCAGAGGCCTTCTTACTTTTCCAGGCCATAAGTGCTAACCATTGTCTCTGATTGGTTAAATAAATGCTGAGGCCTGAGATTTGGGAAAGAGAGGGAGGTAGACAGGGCTAAGGTTTGCAGGATTTGGGCCTATGAGAAGCCAAGAGGTGATGGAAGAGGATACAATGCAGTAGAGGAGGAAGATGATTCCACATGGTCCAGAGCATCGTCGTAGTGTGGATAATAACAGCCCAAGGGGACATATGTATGTTGGGGTTTTATTTGGGGAATGGAATGAGCTAGCTTAGATGGGCCAAGATTGCTCATTTCAGGCTAAGGCTTGATAAAATCCATCAGGTGTCTGTGGGTTTATTTATAATGGCAGGTTAAGCATTAACACCACCGATCAATTAACTAATATAAAAACTGATAAATAATTTAAATGTGTACTTCTACAAGTAATATATTTTAAATATTTTTCATTTTTATTTTATGTACATGTTTTTTTATTTATGCTACGTCTATGGGTGTTTTATCTGCTGGTATGTCTGTGCATCATCAAATGCATATAGTGCCTACAGGTGCTGGAAAGTGTAAGATATCCTGGGACCGGAGTTACAGAAGGTTGTTAACCGCCATCCCTGTCCTGGGAATCTCATGTGATCCTTCTGCAAGAGCAACAAGTGCTCTTCACATCTGAACAATCTTTTCAGCCCCTTAGTTATAGGTTTTTGGTTTGGAGTCTCTTTGTACTTTCAATTTCCTGTAGTTATATTTCTCAAGATTTACTTTTGTTTCCCCCTCTTTCATGTTCTTATCTAAATAATCTTTCCATTGTGGCAAAGAGGATCTAGAACATTTCCTATTTCACGTTTTAGCTTTATTTATTTATTTATTTATTTATTTATTTATTTATTTATTTATTTGGCACATTCTTTTCTATGTAGCTCTGACAATCTTAGAATTCACTAATGAACCAAACTGTCCTGGAACACACAGAGATCCATATGCTTCTGGCTCCCCAGTCCTAAGATGAGCATCACTACTCAGTCATATTTAAATTCTTTTTTTATTTCTCCAAGTTACATCTCAATCATAATCCCCTCCCTACTCCCCCCTCCAGTCCCACCCTTCCACCCTTTTCTCCCTCAACCCCCCATCCTCAACCCCCCCTTTTTTAGTTTAAAGTATATCTTTTCCCCCCAACAGCTCCCCCTTTCAGTCCAACAAATGGTTCTTTCTCTTATAACAATAAATAAAATACAAAACAACAGAAATAAATAGGCCACAATTATGAGAGTTATATGGCTTAGCATACATTCCCAATGTCCAGTCCATATGTATTTGGCACCTGACTTTAACATTCTACTATCTAACCATCTCCATGAGTTTAAAGTTCTATATCTAACTCAGCCTTCATACTAACTTGCCTCACAATTTTAGAAACATCTTCTTAGATCCAGAACACCCTCTTCGTTCCTAAACAACTCAAAATTTAACTATGAGACTCTAGCTACCTATTCTTCTACCACCTCAGAGACCTGAGAGGGATAAATATATATGATTATATAGGAAGTGCAGGGCCTGCAGCTTCCAAAACTAAGAAATGACATACCAGTGGCTGCCTGGACAGCTCCCATTTTCTCTCCATACATTACAGCATCAATCTTCACACTTAGGGTTTGTTGCTTGTAAGTGATGGAGTAAGTAAGCCTGTTTTTATTTGTATGAGTGTGGCTATGAATTACCCAACATTGTCTATTGAGAAGACAACCTTCTCCCAGTGTACATTCTTCCTGGTTATGTGAAGCAACACTGAGCAGTTTACTTCTGTAGTCTCCATCCTAGTCCATGCTGTGCCATTTTTAGACAGTGATTCTTATTGCAGCTTCATAGCACTCTTCAGAGCAAGCTGTGAAAGCCTATCCCCTGCTCTCTGTGCTTAGAGTAGCTTTGGTTACATTGGTGTCTTGTCATTGCGTATACATGTAATGATTATCTTCTCCAGTTATTTTCCTTTTAATCTCCTTTGTACTAGCAGCTGTTCATACAAATGTATGGTTACACTTGGTGCTTTCTAAGTAGGGTTTGAAGTTTTTGGTTTTAGTTTCCTAGATGATAGTGGCATTTTACTGACATAGATTACTGGTCTGTGTTGTTGTTAAATTTTTGAGAGCCTACATGAATTTTGAAATTTCTGTCTGTCAACATTAACTGAGCTGTTACAGTCAAGCCCTGAGAACTCCAGTACTCAACTTTGAGAACTAACTTTTGATATTTTGTGTTTAGCATTCTCAGCTCAACTTTACCTAGTTCTCTTTGGAATAAAGACTGGTGTTTCCATCTTCAAGAGGTAAGTCTGGTGTCATCTGCTGGATGAGGGAGGTATATGTGAAACAGACAGAGAACCCAGAGACAGACAATCTTGACATTCTGCCTTACTCACATCTCATTAGCTAATGTAAGCTAATAGTAACTTCACTACATGCTAGGATTCACAAGATTAGAATTATATATTTGTTTAATTTCATCCCTGAGGAACTGAAATGTGAAGAAGAATTGCTCAAGTCTCAAGTCTGCTTGCAACTTGGTTTTTGGCTAATTTTCTAAAGCTCAGAGCTTCTTATTGTTTACCCTAAGTTAATAAATATCATTTTCTGAACTCAATATTCAGTACAATGTACAGATAAACTGGAATACAGTTTTTCAGCACACAGAAATTTCCAAATGTGAATTATAGAACATCACTGTTACTGGGGTAGTTAGTAAATATGCCATTTCCCCTGGGGCTACTCTCAGATATCAAACTCTTCTCTGCTAAAAAAACAAGATGTATAGTGTGGACATTCTCCATGACAGCAGGAAAGAACAAATTACTATGGATTCAGACAGAAATTGAATACATTTATGAATTTAATTGCAGGATGGTAAATAATGTGTGATTTCAACTTTTGCCTCTGGACAGTTGATAGTCTAACACTGCATATAAAGTAGAGTCCACATAATCCACATAATTAATTTCAATTCTGTCTCTCCTGTGGGTTCATTATAAAAGTAAAATAATTTCACACATAATAATGTGTCTCATTGTTTGCCATTGACATTATTCCTAAGTGCAAATTTTATATAATTCCATCACTCCATATGCATAGAAGTAATTCATTAAAAATACAACCTTCCTTATATTTAGTGATTTATAGTACTGTTAGTTATTTTGAGATAAAAATGGTCAGAATGTTGCCAGTTATTTGTGTATGCACATAATCATGGAGGTTTTCTATCTATCATCTATCTATCTATCTATCTATCTATCTATCTATCTATCTATCTATCTATCTATCATCTATCATCTATCTACCTCTCTCTATCTATCTATCTATCTATCTATCTATCTATCTATCTATCTATCTCTGTTTGTCTATCTGTCTATATGTCTCCTTCCCTCCATCTATCATTTTGATACTTATGGAACAGAACAAAAGAATTTAAAAGTAGCAATAGAAAGTAATATATGTTTAAATATATTTTAAAGGTATTTAAATATATTTTAAGAATGTTTTAAAATATATTCTGTCTTGTTCGGCTCAGGTTTGGGCATTGATGGTGGTGAGACTCTAAGGTTGTAGTTTCTGACATTTCTAGGAGATACAATCTCACAGAAAAACTCCCTGTTCCCCAAACCGTTACAATTTTCCCACCCTTTCTTCTTTAATGATCCCAGAGCTTTAGGTGCTGAGTGGATGGGTTAGAAGTAATTAGAAACCCAAGAGGTCTCAACTCTACACAAAGAACGGCAGGCAACAACATTTACTCTATAAATTTAAATGTAAACTTAACATGCACCTTTCCTTTCTAAAATTACTTCATCTCAGGTATTTGTCATCACAACTGAAAATGAGTCAAGAGATAGGTTTTATATATAAGTAATTCAGTGAGTCAATGACTATTTATTTGACTATGGAGAAGAGATAAATGGGAATTCTATGAAACTGATCTGGAAGTTGTATCTATAAATACCCCAATGAAATTTCATGCATTAACTTTGGAATATAACTATTCCTTCTACATCAAGTGGAATAGAGAACTGAAGAACAGATTCAGTAATTTCTACAGCTACTGGAAGGTAATAGCAAATAAGAATGGCAACCATTACATTGTGGACAAATGAAGAAAAAGTCTTCCAAAGATTTTTTTTTTTTTTTTTTTTTTTTTGTGAAGCTGGGAACACATAGTGCAGATCAAGATCCCTTCAGTGAATTATATCTCTATAGTTGTATTTAGAATATTCTGCAACTGTTCTTTTATTGCTGTGATTACTGTTCTGAGAATTTTCCATGAGCTGTACTGTTAACTGATGTGACAGACACAAGAAATGGCTCTGAAATTTAAGAACATAATCTGATCCCATAATTATCTGGTCTCTCCACAGTATCTACAGTGACTAATCATCCATTCAAAAGCTTTTCAAGAACTTTGATCAGTGTATCCTCTGTGTTAAAAGCCCACTACTTAATAAAATCTGAAGAAAAGTCCTCACCTTATTAGGTATTTCAAGTGCTGGACTTTTTCAAAATGAGTTTCTGTTACTTTATTAAATCATTCCAAAAATACTTGATGAACATTTAAGAAATACACAACCAATGCACCAAAAGCAACAGGAACATAGACTTTATTACCTGTCAATGAGACACTTTTCCCTAGTGGTGCTGCCTCATAGGCCCGCAGTGTATAAAGAGGCTCTTGGTCCTCATTTGGCTGCTGAACTGAGGTGGGGGACTGTTAAGTAGGGACACTCCACACCAGAGGAGTAGGATGGAAGGGATAGGGGTAGAGGGTGGGAGGGAAGGCCTGGGAGGGGTGGAAAGAGGGCACTGTAACCTGAAGATGTAACCTGAAGTAATAAATAAACATAAAAAATTCAATAACAAAAAAGAAAGAAATACACTGAGAGAAAATTTGTGAAAGAGTAAGATATGTTGTCAGGCAATGATCCTTGATCATTCATACAGAGATTTTTTTTTGCTGTCCTTACTGAGGAGGGAGGCTGGTGGTAAATTCTCCTGAGGAAATAACAGTTGACCGCTCTGTCTTTGTGAGTCCTATAATCATCTAGACAGATATCCTAATAAATAAACAAATGGTGTTCTCTGTGTGTAGAAATTTTTACCTATTGGAAACTTGTGACGAATGATCTTGATTCAATGTTGATTCAATTCATATACTAAATGATTTAAAAAGCTCCATCTTTACTTCATTCTATGCACCTACAACTCCAGCACTGGAAAATGAAGAGAGCAGATTTCGAGAACTTCTTGACCGGTGCCTATAGTGGAAGTATAATACCACTCAACTATCTCTCTCTCTCTCTCTCTCTCTCTCTCTCTCTCTCTCTCTCTCACACACACACACACACACAC
>CAJQZJ010034157.1:3883688-3924930 GCA_907164525.1 Lophiomys imhausi | reverse complement strand
AAGGGAAGAGGATGGTGGGGCTGAGGGGGAGGAGGGTGGAAGGGTGGGACTGGAGGGGGGAGTAGGGAGGGGATTGTGATTGAGATGTAACTTGAAGAAATAAAAAATAAATTATTAAAAAAAAGAAATTCCTCACTGTGTCATAATGTTCTTTGATATGCTCTCACATAATTTTCATTCAGATATTTTAAACATCACAAAAATAATCCCTGGGAGATACATGTCAGCGTATTTAAAATATGATTTAAATTATTTAATCTCCCAACACTGTATCCTATATTTCTAACAATGTATCCTATATTTCCATGACAAAATATATAATTTAATTCAATCTAATCCTATGTCCTCTCTTTGTTCCATAAATGATAGAAGTTTGCCAGGTTTTGCCCTCCTAAGTGCCGTGGTGAAAGCACCCATCACCACACTCAAATGTATTTTTGATGCATAGGGAAAAGGCAAGCCCTACATAGATTTCGTTATGATACCGACATTTTTGTTAGCTACTTTGAATTGCTTATGACCCTGCTGCGATTACACATGCCTCTAGAGACTGAAGGAGGATCAGTAATCAAGATATCATAGACAAAATTGTGAGACTCCAATTGAAAATAATAAAGTGCAACAAACTTGAATTTAGAACAATTAGACACTTTCACAAGTCTTCCTTGTATTTGTATTCTACAATTTGTGCCACATGCATTACTACAAATTAATTCTCAGTAAACATTCCTCAAATTTTGAAGTGTTCCTCCTTTGTTGGTTTTATAGTACAATAAAATTCTATGCTTGCCTCTAATTCTAGTAGAAAGAAAACATAAATAATACAATGTTTGTAGTAATTTAGTCATTTCTGATTAGTCTACAACATGAATATTTCTTCTGTTTTATCTCTACAGAAGCAGATTTTCAGATATATTAACATCAGGGTATCATCTGCTTTCTGGCTTAATTAGCATTTATTTGTTATTCCCATTTCAAATGTAATGCTATTTTAAATAATGCCATTTTTAAAATACTGAGATGAACAGATATTTTTTTCTACCTAGATATAATAAGTGTTACAGTTTTTTTTTTTTTTTGGAACCCAAGCATCATTATTTTATTTTTATTTTTTTATCAGTACTTTATTTTTTTTTCAAGTTACATCTTAGTCGCAAACCCTTCCCTATTCCCCCTTCCTGTCCCACCCTTCCACCCTCTTCCCCCCCAACAGCTTCTCTTTTCATTCCAACAACTGGTTCTTTCTCTTATAACAGTAAATTCTATACAAAACAGCAGAATTAAATATGCCACATTTATGAG
This sequence comes from Lophiomys imhausi, assembly GCA_907164525.1. Classification (NCBI taxonomy): domain Eukaryota; kingdom Metazoa; phylum Chordata; class Mammalia; order Rodentia; family Muridae; genus Lophiomys; species Lophiomys imhausi. The sequence goes on along the minus strand of CAJQZJ010034157.1, from coordinate 3,923,628 downwards.
AGTTAAATGGCCCAGTATACCTTCCCAATATCCAGTTCATACATATTTGGCCCCTGACTTTAACCTTCTACCTTCTAACCATCTCCATGAGTTTAAAGTTCTATAACTGACTTACTTTTCATACTAACTTGCATCACTATTATAACCATCTTCTTAGATCTAGAATGCCCTCTTATTTCCTACACAACTCAAAATTTAGCTATGAGACTCAAGCTGTCTATTCTTCAACCACCTCAGAGAGCTGAGAAGGATAAATATATCTGATTATATAGGAAGTGCAGGGCCTGCAGCTTCCAATACTAAGAAATGACAAACCAGTGACTACCTGGACAGTTCCCATTTTCTCTCCATACATTCCAGCATCAGTCTTCAGCCTTTTGGTCCTGTTTCTCTGACAGACATTTATTGTAGAGCAGGGATTGTGAAGGACTAACCTACCCTGTCTTGGCAGAGCTAGGCTGTTGACTTCCCTGCTACCAAGTTTTGTCCTTTTTTGGACAGCAGTCTGTCTGCAGTTGAAGCAAGGAGTTTTTACATGCCAAGAGATAGGCTTGCCACTAATTCAACCATCTCACACTGGAGATTCTTTGATGCTATTCTTCTACTTGGAGTAGAATAGGGGGGTGCTGTCAGGAGCTGATATGTCATGATATCAAAAAAAAATCTTAATTTAAGACCACATCTTTGAATGCCATATTCTGCAGCTCTCTTGGGGTTTTTGAAGATGCCCTATCTATCTCTTGTATTTAGATAAGCAAATGTTGCTTGTCTCTTAACAACTTGATTACTGAGTAGCTTAGAGAATATCTGTGATAGACTGTCATAGTAGCTAACAAGGTGACATGCATGCATGACTAGGAGTTTATTTTTCTTAACTATCCTAAACAGTTTAAGACGGTTGGTATCAAGAGGCCAGAGCTTCACATTTCATTTTTAAGTATCTCTAGATACGATACCATTAGGAAGCGTTACCTTAAATTTTGTATCAATATACAAAGATCTATTCAAATGTGGCTAAATACACTCTTAATTTTGTATCAATATACAAAGATCAATGCCTATGCGGCCCAATACAATCTTAGTATTGCATCCATATACAAGGGTCAATACCATTGCGGCCAACTATAATCTTAATTTTGTATCAATATACAAATATCAATACTGACATAGACCAATACAATCTTATTTTTGCACAATAAACAATGGTCAATACCACTTTAGCCAAATATACTATTAATTTTGTATCAATATACAAGGGTATAAGGGCATATTCAATAATGTGACCTTTCTTCTTGATCCTTCCTGTGCTGTCTATGTCTCGATTTTTCTCAAGTCCGTGCATTCCTACATAGGAGATAAAGAAGGATACAGAAAATGGAAAGAAGGAATACCCTGGGTCTAACCTCCAAAACCCATTAAACAGGACCATTTAACAACTTGTAATCTCTTCCCCTAAATAACAGAGTTTTCAGTTGTCCTTCAAATAACCGAAAAAAGGGGGGGGGAGGAGAAACACCCTCCCCACCCTCTGGGTATGGGACTTCGCTCTCTTAAAATGACTTCCTGCTGATTTGGGTCGTAGTAAACCTGTTTGGGGCCCAAACCAAAATGGAAAAATGGTTAAAAATGTTAATACAATCCTTTTATGTTCAGTCCTTCTGTTCCCAGCTGTTTAGATGTCCTAAGGAGTTTGTAGGCAGAAGCTGAACTTCCAGGCTTTACTGAGGTTCTGGCTGGGGCATTGTGTAGAGCTGAACGGTCTTAGCGATATTGAGTTGTTGTGGTTGTAGGCTTTTGATGGAGACAGCTATTGAGGGAGTCTGTCAGGCTGAATCATCTGGGTCACTCGTCTTCTTTTGGTGTCTGATTCTGATTTCTGCTGAGGTTTCCGTTGTCCAGTTGTCCCTGGGTTCCTTGAATGGATGCTTTGATTCTCCTGGAAAGATAAGAACAGAACCCTGCCCTATTCCTCACTCAGGGACAATCGCCCTCTTTTTTTTTTGGGGGGGGGTAGGTAATATTTCTCCTGAAGAAAATTTGGTTTTTGACAATATATAAAGTGTTATCTTTCAATCTGGTTTAAAGAAGAAATTATTTTGTTATTTTGGAGCTAAACCAGCTTTAGTGTATATATTTTGAGGTCTCGAAGGACAATTTGTTTGTGTTGTGTGGGCCTTTTGTAAGTAGCTTTTAAACTTAGGTCCTTCCAAATCCTATGTGTATGTCTCTGCATTCTAATTATTGGGATCTGAGACCTGTGGTTCCCATCTGAGGGGATTAAAGATGTGTTCCACCACTCCTGGATCCAAGTTTTTCTTTATTTAGAGTTTGTTTTGTATCAAGCTGACCTTGAGCTCTGAGATCTGCCTGTTTCTGTCTCAGTGTGTTGGGGTTAAGGGTGTACTCTTCTTGAATGATGGGATTAAGGGTGTGTACCCTCACCACCCTTTTCTGTGTAACTCTACAATTTATAAGTCCACTAACTCTATGGTGCTCCTCCCGTCTCTGCTGAAGTTAAAGGCATGGGTTAACACCACATTTCTCCTGTATTTTACCTTAGCTCTACGTTTTTTCGACACTTGGAGATTCATAAAACCAGGTTGAACGGCTGTGTCCTTTATTTTATTTACAGTGTTTTAACGTTGTTACCTGCTTTTTTTTTTAATTAGTAAATTTATTTGTTGTTACAGGTTACATCCTTGACATATTGTCCTCTTTTCCTGCTTCCCAGCCCCAACCTCCCATGCTCTACTCCCTGACCCTTCCATCTTGATCCTCTGGGGTGGAGTGTCCCTGCATACCAGTCTCTCACCACAGAGCAGGAGTCATATGAGGGCTGAGAGCCTCTTCATACACCGGGGATCTACGAGGCAGTACTGCCAGTGAAAGGTGTCTCCTTGCTACGTGGGGGAAACTAAAAAAAAAAAAAAAAACCAACAGACACACAAACCCACAAAAACAAAGAACAACAACAAAAAAAAGAGAGGAAAAAGAAAGAGAAAAAAAAGAAGGAAAGGAAAAGAAAAAGAAATGAAAAGAAAAAAGAAATTTATGTCCATGTTCCTTTTGGTGTGTTGGTTGTAGTACAGATATCCTGTACGATATAGCTAAAATCCTACTATAAGTGAATAGATGCCATGTGCATCCTTCTGAGTCTGGGTTAGTTCACTCAGGATGAGCTTCTCTAGATCCATCCATTTGGTTGCAAATTGCAAGATTTCATTGTTTCTTATAGCTGAGTAATATTCCATTGTATAGATGTACCACAATTTTTTAATCCATTCTTCAGTTGAGGGACATCTGGGTTGTTTCCAGTTCCTAGCTATTACAAATAAGGCTGCTATGAACATAGATGAGGAGACTTCCCTATGTCTCCGTGAGGTGTCCTTTGGGTGTATACACAGAAGTGGTATGGCTGGGTCCTGAGGCAAAGTTATTCCAGGGTTTCTAAGATATCTCCAGACAGACCTCCATAGTGGTTGCACAAGTCTGCACTCCCACCAGCAATGGAGGAGGGTTCCCCTTTCTCCACACCCTCGCCAGCATGTGCTATCATTTGAGCTCTTTATCTTAGCCATTCTGACAGGTATGAGATGGAATCTCAGGGTCATCTTGAGTTGCATTTCTCTGATAATTAAGGATGTTGAGCATTTCTTCAGGTGACTCTCGGCCATTAGGGATTCCTCCTTTGTGAATTCTCTATTTAGCTCAGTCTCCCATTTTTTGATTGGATTATTTGGTTTCTTGGCATTTAGTTTCTTGAGTTCTTTGTAGATTTTAGATAATAGCCCTCTATCAGATGTGGGGTTGGTGAAGATTTTCTCCCAGTCTGTAGGTTGCCGTTTTGTTCGAATGACAGTGTCTTTTGACTTACAGAAGCTCTTCAGTTTCACGAGGTCCCATTTATTGATTGTTGATCTCAGGTCCTGAGCTGTTGGTGTTCTGTTCAGGAAGTTGTCACCTGTGCCAATGAGTTCGAGGGTTTCTCCTACTTTTTCTTCTATTATCTTTAGTGTGGCCGGCCTTATGTTAAGGTCTTTGATCCACTTGGAATTAAGTTTTGTACAAGGTGATAGGTATGGGTCTAATTTCATTCTTTTACAAGTGGAAATCCAGTTGGACCAGCACCATTTGTTGAAGATGCTGTCCTTCTTCCATTTTGCGGTTTTGGCTTCTTTGTCAAAGATTAGTTGGCCATAGGTGTGTGGGTCAATGTTTGGGTCTTCAATTCAATTCCATTGATCCACTGGTCTGTTTCTATACCAGTACCATGCTGTTTTTATTATTATTGCTCTGTAGTACAGCTTGAAATCTGGGATGGTGATACCTCCAGATGCTTTTTTATTGTACAGGATTGATTTAGCTATTCTGGGCTTTTTGTTGTTCCATATGAAGTTGAGTATAGCTTTTTCCAGGTCTATAAAGAATTTTGTTGGTATTTTGATAGGAATTGCATTGAATCTATATATTGCTTTTGGTAGAATAGCCATTTTTATTATGTTGATCCTACCTATCCATGAGCATGGGAGATCTTTCCATCTTCTAAATGCCTCTTCCATTTCTTTCTTCAGGGGCTTGAAGTTCTTGTTATATAGGTCCTTTACTTGCTTGGTTAGAGTTACCCCCAGGTATTTTATATTGTTTGTGGCTATTGTGAAGGGGGTTGTTTCCCTTATTTCTTTTTCGGTATCCTTGTTTGTTGTATAAAGAAGGGCTTCTGATTTTTTTTGAGTTAATTTTGTATCCAGCCACCTTGCTGAAGTTGTTTAGCAGCTGTAAGAGTTCTTTGGTGGAGTTTTTGGGGTCGCTTATGTATACTAACATATCATGTGCAAATAGGGATAATTTGACTTCTTCATTTCCAATGTTTATCCCTTTGATTTCCTTTAGTTGTCTTATTTCTCTAGCAAGAACTTCAAGTACTATATTGAAGAGATATGGTGAAAGTGGACATCCTTGTCTTGTCCCTGAGTTTAGAGGAGATGCGTCAAGCTTCTCTCCATTTAATTTGATGTTGTCCACTGGCTTGCTGTATATTGCCTTTATTATTTCTAGGTACAGTCCTTGTATGCCCGTTCTCTCCAGGACTTTTAGCATGAAGGGGTGTTGGATTTTGTCAAATGCTTTTTCTGCATCTAGCGAGATTATCATGTGGTTTTTTTCTTTCATCTTGTTTATATGGTGAATTACATTGATAGACGTTTGTATATTGAACCATCCCTGCATTCCTGGGATGAAGCCTACTTGATCATGATGTATGATATTTTTGATGTGTTCTTGAATTCGGTTTGCTAGTATTTTATTAAGTATGTTTGCATCTATGTTCATGAGGGAGATTGGTCTGAAGTTCTCTTTCTTTGTTGGGTCTTTGTGTGGTTTAGGAATCAGAATGACAGTGGCTTCATAGAGTGAGTTTGGCAGTGTTCTTTCTGTTTCTATGTGGTGGAAGAGTTTGAAGAGTAATGGTGTTAGCTCCTCTTTGAAAGTCCGGTAGAATTCCGTGCTAAAGCCATCTGGCCCTAGGCTTTTTTATTTGGTTGGGAGATTATTAATGACTGTTTCTATTTCCTTAGGTGTTATTGGGCTGTTTAAGCTGTTAATCTGATTTTGATTTAGTTTTGGTAGGTGGAATTTATCGAGGAAATTGTCCATTTCGCTTAGGTTTTCAAATTTGGTAGAGTATAGATTTTTAAAGTAGGACCCGAATATTTTCTGGATCTCCTCGATGTCTGTTGTTATTTCTCCCTTTTCATTTCTGATTTTGTTGATTTGGCTAGGGGTCTGTCTATTTTGTTGATTTTCTCAAAGAACCAACTCTTGGTTTCATTGATTCTTTGTATAGTTCTTTTTATTCTAAGTTGTTGATTTCAGCCCTAACTTTGATGATTTCCTGCCTTCTGCTCCTCTTGGGCATGTTTATTCTTTTTTTTCCAATTCACCCAGCTTAGCTGTTAATTCACTAATATGAGCTGTCACAATTTTCTTTTTGAATGCACTTAGTGCTATGAACTTTCCTCGTAGCACAGCTTTTATTGTATCCCATAGGTTTGGGTATGTTGTGTCTTCATTGTCGTTGGATTTTAAGAAGTCTTTGATTTCCTTCTTTATTTCTTCCCTGACCCAGTGGTCATCCAGTAAAGAGCTGTTCAATTTCCATGTGTGTGTGTGTGTGTGTGTGTGTGTGTGTGTGTGTGTGTGTGTAGGCTTTCTGTTGATTCTTTTGCTGTTGAAGACCAGCTTTATTCCGTGGTGGTCTGATAATATACAAGGGGTTATTTCAATTTTCTTGTATCTGTTGAGGCTGTCTTTGTGTCCAACTATATGGTCGATTTTGGAGAAGGTTCCATGGGGTGCTGAGAAAAAGGTGTATTCCTTTGTGTTTGGGTGAAACATTCTGTAGATGTCTGTTAGGTCCATTTGTTTCATGATCTCTGTTAGACTCAATATTTCTCTGTTTGGCCTCAGTCTTGATGATCTGTCCATTGTTGTGAGTGGGGTGTTGAAGTCTCCCACTACTAATGTGTTGTGATCGATGTGCGATTTAAGTTTTAGAAGTGTTTCTTTTACAAAAGTAGGTGCCTTTGTATTTGGGGCATAGATGTTCAGTATTGAGATTTCCTCTTGATGAATATTCCCTTTAATGAGTATATAATGCCCTTCTTGTCTTTCTTCATTAACTTCAGTTGGAAGTCTGTTTTGTTTGATATTAGGATGGCTACTCCTGCTTGCTTTCTGGGTCCATTTGCTTGGAAAACCTTTTCCCAGCCCTTTACTCTGAGGTAGTGACTATCTGTGGTAGTGAGATGTGTTTCTTGTATGCAGCAAAGGGATGGGTCTGGCTTGCAGATCCACTCTGTAAACCTGTGTCTTTTTATTGGGGAGTTGAGACCATAGACGGTGATGGATATTAGTGATCTGGTGTTGTTGTTTCCCATTAGTTTTTTATAGGTGATGGTCCTGTGTCTCTTTTGGTTTAGTTGCTGAGGGGCTTTCTATTCCCTTTGTTTTCTTGGGTGAAGTTTTCTTCTCTGGGATGGAATTTTCCTTCTAGGATTTTCTGTAGGGCTGGGTTTGTGGGGAGATATTGTTTAAATTTGATTTTGTCATGGAATATCTTGTTTTCTCCATCTATGTTGATAGAGAGTTTTGCTGGGTATAGCAGTCTGGCTGGGCACCTATGATCTCTCAGGACTTGTAGGATATCTGTCCAGGCCCTTCTAGTTTTTAAAGTTTCTGTGGAGAGGTCAGGTGTAATTCTGATGGGTCTGCCATTGTATGTGACTTGGCCTTTTTCTCTTACAGCTTTTAATATCCTTTCTTTGTTCTGTACATTTGGTATTTCAATTATTATGTGGCGAGAGGAGTTTCTTTTCTGATCTAATCTGTTCGGTGTTCTGTAAGCCTGTAGGATTTTTATTGGCATCTCTTTTTTCAGGTTTGGGAAGTTTTCTTCTATGACTTTGTTGAAGATATTTCCTGGACCTTGGAGTCGGGAGTCTTCTCTTTCCTCTATGCCTATGATTCTTAGGTTCCGTCTTTTCATTGAGTCCTTGATTTCATGGATGTTGTGGGTGAGAGATTTTTTTAGCCTTCTCATTTTCTTTGGATGTTGTACTGATTTCTTCCATCTAATCTTCCATGCCTGAAATCCTGTCTTCCATCTCTTGCATCCTATTGTTGATACTCGCATCCGTAGTTCCTGTTCTCTTCCCTTGGTTCTCCACTTCCTCTTTTAACTCTGACTGTGTTTTCTTTATTGTTTCTATTTCTATTTTCATGTCTTGTATGGTATTGTTCGTTTTGTACATTTCCTTCTCCAGCTTACTTGTTTTTGTCTGAAAATCTTTCATTGCTTTGTCTTTTTCCTGTTCAAGCTCTGTCACCTTGGCTTGGAGCTCTTTAATGGTATTGTTCATTGTTTTGGCTTGTAAAATTGTGGCTTCTTTGAATACCTTCACATATTTAAGTTCTTCTTGAAGGGACTCTATCACTTTCCATAATGCAGAATTGTCATTGTTTTCATGTGTTACTGTTGGTGTGAGGTCATCTGAATTGGATGAGCTAGGATAATTCTGCTTTGTTGGAGTCATATTTCCTTGATTTCTATTTTTTCTTGGACCTTTGGCCATGTGTGTGTGTTTAGCTGTCTGTTCTTGTCATTTTCTGTGTTTGGATCCACAGGGGATGCTTTGGTGAAGGAGTCGAATTGCTTGGCTATCTGTCCTTGCTTACAGGGTGATCTCAGGGTCACTGTGGTTTTAATAGCCTGAATCGTTGTGAGCTGGTGCAGCCTATTCCCAGGTAGTGAGTAATGGTCCAGGATTGTTACACTGCTCCCAGTTCAGACTTCTCTATTTTGCACACTGAGTGATCAGCCTTCAATGGTTCTGATGGTATGGACCTGTTTGCCCAGGCACAGATTTTGTGGGCTTTGTTTGTCCTCACGGAGGCTGACAGGGCCCGCCTCCACACCTAATGTGTCTGGGTTTACCCGAATACAGCTATGGTCCCCTGGCTTCTGGTTACCCACTAGGCTTCTCCGCCACAGGCCTGGCCGCTTCCCTCCCTATCTGGTCCGCCTTGGGTGGGCGGAGCTTCGGCTCCTCCCGCCGTCAGAGCCGGCCTCTCACCCTAGCTGCTTTGGCGTGGGTGGGCGGAGCTTCGGCCCCTCCCGCCAGTGTCCGCTTCCCTCCCCATCTGCTCTGCCTGCCCACCTTCCGCTCCGGCTCGAGCAGCTGCGGATCTCCCACTGAGTGCCCTTTTTCTACGTCTCGAAAAAACAAACAAACAAACAAAAAAACCACAAGACTTCAACTATTCTGCAAAATTTCCTAAATAGTTATAAGGTCTTCCAGAGGTATGGGAAGCCCAGTTGGCTAGTGGGCGATTGCCATGTGGCCTTTGATTCTACCTGCTGTGTGTTGGGATCGATCTTACCAGATCTTACCAGGCGCCTCTCCAAATGGGAGTTCCCGAATCCCGGATTTAGTGGCTTCCGTGTCTGCGAGAGATGGGGGAGAGCCTTGCCCTGGGACTTTTAACAGTCCCTTGTGAGCTGTGCGTGTTCCTGGAGGGGCCAGACCCTCTGGTTTTTGCACAGTGTCCCACAACTCTGTGTTTTCTATGGCTCTTCTCTCCCACATTCAAAATGCCTCCGTACAGTTCGCCGCCATCTTGGCCCCCCAAGTGTTACAAATTAAAGTAGTAATTCTCTTCATTTTGAATCATGTTTGCATACATAGGAGAAATGTCATTTGGCATTGCTCTATTATAAAAGCAAGCAACACTTGGTTAAGTACACTAATTTATTTGCACATAAATATTCATAACTGAAAGTGATTTAAATTATTTATTGTATATGATTTTTTACTCAGATATGGTGTAAATCTTTATATTATCTTGATACAGATATTAGTAACTTTCAAAACATTTTCTTTTAAGCCAATTAGGAGAGTCAGTGTACCCACTTTCAGGAACCAACAGTCTTGAGAAAGCCCTTCAGTGCTTCACACAAAAGTGCAACATTTTTAAATCTTCCAAGAGGAAGATTTTCTGAAATTACATGGCCTCACATTAATGAGTATGGTGCAAAGATTATTTGTGAAGTACATGTGTGAATAAGTAACAGAATACACTGTGACAATATCACCCATGAAAGGAAATAATATTACATTTCCCAGAAACTCTCTTGCTGTACATCAAACAATGCTGTGTTACCTTGCTTGTCTGATTGGTTAAATAAATGTTGAGTCCTGAGATTGGGCAAAGATAGAGGTAGGCAGGACTAAGGTGCTTGTACTTCGGACGCAGAGGTTGATGGGTAGAAGAAGCCTCTAGAAGAAGGAAAGAGAAGCCAGACAGACAGGAAGGAAGACACAGGCCATGCATTGGAAAAAAGAGTCTCATTCTACATGGCCTGGAACATAAGCATAGTGTGGAGAATAATAGCCCAGGGAATGTATGTTTATTATATGGGGTTTTATTTGGGGTATAGAATTATGAGCTAGCTTAGATGGGGTAAGATTACACAGTACAGGCCAAAGCTGGTTAAAATCCATCAGGTGTCTGTGTGTTCATTTATAATGTTGAGTTAAGGATTAACAACAGCAAACAATTAAATATAATATAAATACAGCTAAATAATTTAATTGGTTATTTTCTACAAATGGCACCCAAAGTAATTTAATTAATTACTTCTACACACACACACACACACACACACACACATACACACACATGCATACATACATAGATATAAAATATGTATACATGTACTCACAAACATACATACATGCACACACATATACAAACTTACATACACTAACAAACATACACACTCTACACATGTCACACCTATGCAAACACACACACATGTACACATACACACTTACCCACACATACACACATGCACCATTCACACATGCACACATAAACATATACACACACTATCAGACACCGTGCACAGACATATCCGAGTACACACTTGAAACACCTTTTAATACCAATGCATTCAGATACAGAAGAGATGAATTACTTTTACCAGCAGACCTTATAAGAACTGTCTAGGAAATTCTTCTGATAGAAGGGAAATTAATTTGACTCTATATAAAGGCATGGAGATCATGATAACTCCTTTTTTATTCTTTTTAAAAACATGTATTTATTATTTCAAGTTACAACCCCCTCCCTCCACCCCCTCCCAGCCCCACCCTACCTCACTCTACCCCTTTTCCCAACCATCCCCCCTCTCCCATGTGGGGTGTCTCCATGTATCAGAACCCACAGCTCATTAGTCACATGAGGTCTAAAAGCTTCCTCTTTTACAGGGGGTATACATGGCAGTTCCACTAGGGTGAAGTGTCCCACTAACAGGTAATCAAGTCTGTGTCCCTGTTCTTTTGAGTCTATTGATTGTAGGATGGTTTTCCTGTACTGTATGGCTAAAATGTAGTTATAAGTGTATATACGCCATGTGTATCTTTCTGAGTCTGAGTTAACTCACTCATGACGAGCTTTTCTAGTTCTATCCATTTGGTTGCAAATTGCACGATTTCTTAGTTTCTGATAACTGAGTAGTATTCCATTGTGTAAATGACCACAGGTTTTTTTTTTTTTTTTAATCTATTCTTCAGTTGATGGGCATCTGGGTTGTTTTCAGTTTTTTCTTTTTACATAAGTTTCTTTAAAAAATAATGACAAGTGTATCTGACCAGCAAACAGTATCAGTACCACAAACCCAGCTTAGAACCCTCTCCATTCTGAGTCCCTGAGTATCCCTAAAGGCAGAATAGAGACTAGGCACTTGCAGAAGGGTAGGTCCCCACACGATGAGATGCCCCTTCATACACAGAACCAGGCCTAGTGCAGGACACAAGGAAGCTTCCTCTCCACCAGACTATCCAGAAGAATCAAAACCAAGAAATCAGATTATATTTAATGAAGAATGTTGAGAATAATTAAAATCTCATTGTAGCAATAGTCCATAAAATTAGGCTGGTGTCTCTGAACCATATAAACATAAGCAAAAAAAAAAAAAGAAAAAAATTATGAATGAAACATCTAAATTAGATACAGAAACTCTCAAATAATAGGCAAAATATCCAAAATACTATTGGAATTCACGTATTAGATGACTCCACTAAATCATAACATTAATAAGGAATAGTTGGAAAATTCACTGACTTTAATATCAATATATATATATATAATATCTTGAATTATCCAACAATAATTTAAAGCTGCTGTTATAACAATACTTTATCAATAATTTTGAAGTTTTCTTTTTCATATTTTATTTGTAGTTCTGAGGTTTGAACTCATGGCTTTCCATGTTAGTTAAATATCATTCCACTGAGCTTTCTTCTCAGCACTTTTAACCAATTTATAAAAAGTGCAAATAGGAATAAAGATTAAAAAATGGTAATTATTGGGCCAGAGCGACTTAAAAATATTGCAAAAAGACTGAATTTCAGATAGAGGATCAGAGTATAGAAGCAGTGAGCTGAAAGGGAAATTAATATAATTGCAACAAGAACACACCAAAAATAAAAACAAAACAAAAACAAAAACAAAAATGCAGAAACAAGACCTACATCACATAAACCACAGAAGCTCAATTACTTGTATGATTAAAATCCATGTTTGCCTTTCAAAAATTAGAGCAGCAAAGAAGACAAACAGAGTGAAATTGGTGTTTGCAAAACTAAGGTTTGATGTTTCTGAAAGTTAGCAAAGGGTATAAGTATACATATGTAGGAATCTAAGGAATTTCAAGTAAAATAATCTCCTTATATCCTAGCCAAGAACTACCAAAACTAAATGGATGAAAATAAAATTAAAACAGAAAACATTTACGCACCTAGAGAGAAATGATAAATAATTTATAGCATAATACCAGTCTGTATGGTAGTAGAGGGGCAGATGTATGGGTCTCAAACTACTGTTGGACAGATCTTTAGAACCCTGTCTCTGTTCATGTTATATACAAAGACATTGCTCTATTAACACAATTATCTATTAATACAAATATCCCCCCCAGACACACAGGAGAACAAATAAGGTAAATGAAATCTTTGTAGTTGAATGATACAGTAATGATTTTATTCACATGTTGAAACATGCACACTTGTAACCGGCTTTGTTTGCTTATCACTTACCATGTTTTTTTTTCCCTCAGTTTTCCTAGTTATGAAGAGACAGATGGTTTTCAAAACCATGAAAAAATACTTGAAAATAAAGATTAAGTAAAATGAAGAAGTCATCTCACCCCAGTGAGAACAGCCATCACCAAGATTAGAAATGAAAATAACCCTGATGAGGATGTTAGGAAAGGGAAACACATGACATTATTGGCAATGTAAACTATACACCTGCTTTTGAAATCATCCTGGAATTTCTCATGAAATGTGGACGTATATACCATATGATTCAGCTATGCAATTCTGGGGCATTAACTCTAAAGAATCTATATCTGAGTATAGAGACATTTGCTCATCCATGTTCAGTGCAGTTCTATTCACAATATCCAGAAAATGGAATCTGTCCAGATATCTGGAAATTGATTAATGGATTATGAAAATGTGGTACATATACATAGTAGTATTTTGCTCAGCTATTACAAAAATTAAATTATGAAATTTGCAACTAAAAAAAGGATGAATCTGGGAAACTTTTCTTGAGAGAGGAAACTTAGGTACAAAGGGGTCAAACATAACGAACATGTTTTCTCTCAATCCCAGCTTCTTAATTTAATGTGTACTATATCAAAAGCCAGGTAAGACTTCTAGTGGAGGAACAGGTTCATAAACCCACCCACAAAATCTTTGACCCAAAGTTTACTCTGTATACAAGATGTGCAGCAATAAAGATATAGCAGAAACTGAGAGAATGTCCAACCAATGACTAGCCCAACTTGAGACCTACCCAATGGGAGAGAGTTTGAATATAAACAAAGTCACCAGTTGAACATGAAAACATATTCCCCTGTGAATTATTACAGTATTTGAATGTATAATAAGAAAATGTTTAAAAAATAATTAAATATTTTGTTTTGTACTGTAAATCACTACATTTGTTAGCCTGATGATCCCAAAGTGGTTGGGTTGGAGACTCAAAGACAGTAGTTTAGCACAGTGAATTACTTGAAGAACAATTCTTTTAAAAAAAAATGTTTATTTATTACTTCAGGTTACATCTCCATCACAGTAGCCTTTTTCAACCCCTCCCAGTCCTGCCCTCCCACCCTCTACCCCCTATCCCTTCCAACCCACTCCTCCTGAGTGGAGTGTCCCTATATAGCAGTCCCCTGCCCCAGTTCAGCAGTCATATGAGGGCCAAGAGCCTCCTCATACACTGGGGGCCTACAAGGCAGCACCACTAGGGCAAAGTGTCTCATTGACAGGAAACAAAGTCTATGTTCATGTTCCCTTTGGTGCATTGGTTATAGTATAGTTATCCTGTACTATATGGCTAAAATCAAACTATAAGTGAATAGATGTCATGTACATCCTTCTGAGTCTGGGTTAGCTCACTCAGGATGAGCTTCTCCAGTTCCATTCATTTGGCTGCAAATTGCATGATTTCATTATTTCTGATGGCTGAGTAGTATTCCATTGTGTAGATGTACCACAGGTTTTTTTAAATCCTTCCTCGTTTGAGGGACATCTGGGTTATTTCCAGTTTTTAGCTATTACAAATAAGGCTGCTATGAAGATAGATGAGGAAACTTCCTCGTGATTTGGTGAGGAATCATTTGGATGTATACCCAGAAGTGGTATGGCTGGGTCTTGAGGTAGAGCTATTCCAAATTTTCTAAGATATTGCCAGACTGATTTACATAGTGGTTGAACAAGCTTGCACTCCCACCAGCAATGGAGGTGTTCCCCTTTCTCCACAACTTGACAGCATGTGCTGTAATTTAAGTCCAAGTGGATCAAAGACCTTAACATAAAGCCTGACACACTAAATCTACTAGAAGAGAAGGTGGAGAAAACCCTCGAACTCATTAGCACAGATAACAACTTCCTGAACAGAACACCAACAGCTTAGGATCTAAGAGCAGCAATCAATAAATGGGACCTTATGAAACTGAAAAGTGTCTGTAAGGCAAAAGACACTGTCATTCGAACAAAAGGGCAGCCTAGAGATTGGGAAAAAAATCTTCACCAACTCCACATCTGACAGAAGGCTTATATCCAAAATTTACAAAGAGCTCAAGAAATTAAATGCCAAGAAACCAAATAATCCAATCAAAAAATGGGGAACAGAGCTAAACAGAGAATTCACAAAGGAGGAATCCCTAATGGCTGAGAGACACTTGAAGAAGTGCTCAGCATCCTTAATCATCAGAAATGCAATTCAAGAAGACTCTGAGATTCCATTTCACACCTGTCAGAATGACTAAGATAAAAAAACTCAAATGAAGAGCAATTCTTTATATTTATTTATTTTTATTGATACTTATGATGTATTTTGGATTTTTAAAAAATTGGTGACTTAATTTTTTTTCTTTGTTACAATGGTTTAAAATTGTATTTACCCAATGTACCATTTTCCAGACCATGCTTATCTTTTTTCAGTGTAGTTTTTAGACTTTCACTACTGTGATAAATGTGACTTATGACTATGTAATTATTATTTTACTGAATCAAAATTTTAAGTGATTTTTACTTCTTTCTAGATTTTTGAAAAGCCATCTGTTTCATCATGATTTTCAAACTGAGAGGAAAATTTGGTGTAAAAATCTTGAAATGGAAACTCTGCTCAATTAACACCAAGAAAGAAAGGCCACCACCAGTCCCATGTGTGGTAAATGCCTGTGGGCAGGAGAGATCTCCATCATTGCTGCTTTCCTTAATGAACCATGTAGTCTGAAGGCTACACTGGTCAAGGGAGCAGTCCAATATCTACTGTGGGAGTCATCTGAGAATTTACCTCATGTGATGGAGGAAAAAGCAACTTATCTGAAACAGGATTTTCCCTTCTCTGGGCCGAATGCTCAGGACATGCAAGCCGAGGAAAGTATTGTGAATGACAGCACATCATCAATGTTTGGATCTCTACTCTGTTACACTGTGCTGAGATTCATTTCTCTTATTGAAACAGCATTCTTGAATTCATCAAGTCCTTGACATAAGCTCTTATATGAAGAATATCCAGTAAAAGACAGAATACTTATCTAGATCAGGGAGAATTCTTTTATGGAATTTTGTTGACTATGTTTGCTTAAATGTAGTACTGTGAGGAGGAATATTTGTCTTGGCTGTGCTCTCTTTTTCCCAATACATTTTCTCCATAATATTTTCAAATAGTTTTTTTAGCATTTTTTGAAATTATTATGTAATTATATTATCATGGTATAGTGTAATTCCATAAATGTACAGATACAATCTGCTTAGTTCACTTACCTGTGTGAATATGATTGCGGTGCTCACCACTTGGTGTTGTTCAATCAATTGGGATGGGGGAAACTTCCTTGGGGAAGAGAAATTTCTCCTACTCTGAAAATTTTTCAATTACTTTTTCCTATGGACTTCCTACTGAGTGAGAGTTGGTTTGCCTGTTATAAAAGATGAGTGCCAAGTGCCGTCCTAGTTAGCTTTAATTGTTCAACTTCACACAACCTGGAATCATCTGTAAGAAAAGGTATAGTTATGGAATTGTCTAGAGCAGTCAGTCCTGTGTGGATATCTGTGTTAGTCCTGTGTGCATGTCTTGGTTATTAATTGGTGAGGAAAGGCCCAGACCTCTGTGGGTAGAAGCAACCCTAGGAATGTGGTCCTGGGCTCTGGAAGAATGGTAAAGATTAGCCTATGAATGAGCCAACAAACATCCTCCATGGTTTTCACTGTACTTATTTGGCGGAGGATAAGTTCCTTGGTCAGATATAATGATGTGCAGAATAGCAAGAAGTCCTCCCCTGACTTTCTGACTTGATTTGCCTGAAGGATGAACTTTGACTTGCAAGGTAAAAATGTAATAAACCCAATTTTACCTAAACTGATTTTCTTGTTTCATCACAGCTATAGAAAATAAAGTGTAACAGAAATTGTTATGAGAAGAGTTGGGTGGATTTTAAAGGATCTAAACATGTGCTTTTATGCCTTTGAACTATTTTGTTGGAGGACTGTGGATAATTTTGAAGGTTTGAGCTGGAAATCTATTGAGTACTCAGAGTTCAATGAGCTATTGTGGGCACTTGGAAGATAATATTAAGAGACTATAGACTGTGGATGTATAGCTTGTGATGTTTCAGAAAGGAGCAAATGCTTAATTAAAAATGGACTATGAGCCATTGATATTATATTTTGCTTTAAAAAAATCTATTTATGCTGATTGTGCAGACCTGTGATTAATAGATCATCAGGAATGGAAGGAGCATTTTTTGCTTCAGAAAAATAGAGTACTGGCTAGGTGGACTTAAAATCATCCTGTGATTAACAGTAGATCAGCACCACTGGAATAAGATATTTTCTTTTCCATTGGAATAATAAAAAGGTATTTCCTCAGGACCAAAACACAGAAGCTATAGTCCAGAGAAGCTAAATGCTACATGGCAAACTAGAAGCCAAACTTGGCAATTTAGAAGTTATTCATGTGGTACTGGTTTTGAAGTTCCTGAAATCCATGATCAACGGTTCATAGAGAGTGATTAAGGCATGGAATCTTATGGCAGTGTCAGAGTCTATGAAGATAAGTCACAAGAGGCATTTGGTGAAGGTGCAGGCTTAGCTGAGTGCAGACCCAGAATAGTAAAGATGTAATACCATGGGACATGTGACAAAGACAATAGCAAATGTGAAGTTGGTCTGAGCCTCCAAAAAACAAACAAACAAACAAACAAAAAACAAAATTTGGTTGCAGATGGCAGAACCAGAAAAATAGAGCTGCCCAAGAATTTTAGAGTCAGAAGACTACATAGTGAGTTTGCTCCAGATGATAAACATTAAGCTACATAGTTTGGATTTACACTAATGGATTGGATTTTCCTATTATCTAATTTTTAAAATCTGTTCATCTCTTCTGGAAGAAGAAAACATGTAATGTGTCTAATTTTATAGATGGATGTAGTTAAGGGAATTTTGTTTTTAAAGAAATCATGGGTATTAGAGAGAGGTGTCTCAGCTTTTAAAAGCACGGGATGCTTTTTAAAAAAGGCCTGGCTTTGATTCCAGAACCCACATGACGTCACACAACCACCTATAACTCCAGTCCAGGGAATTAGATGCCATTTTCTGGTCTCTGTGAGCATTATGTATGTAAATGTTGGACAGATATACATATAGGCAAAACGCCTGAACACAAAAATAAATACATAAACATGCATAAATAAATCTTGTATTTTTAATTGCTGAATTATTTTTTACCTTGAGACTTTCTTTTTAAAAAAAAATTCCATAGGAGAAGGGATGATGTCACCATTTATATGCAGTCTAATAAAAGTTACTTGTTCACTGTAAGAATGCCACAAATACTGGTTCAGCAGATTAGTATGTGCATGAATGAATAAATGAGCTAACTAGTGAATGAAAGAATATGTAAAAATTATTGGAAAAATATATTAGCGTTTGAAATGCAATCATCAAGTAGAAATCATGAATATGGATTAGTGTAAATGGTGATGGTGGTTCTTAGTGCCTTCTCTAATTGGGATATCATACACTCTCAGAGAGTGTTTAGCATTTTTAAAGTGGTTCAATCTTTGGATCCTACCAATTTCAGGAAAACTTTTACTTTAGTTATGGCATTTGAACCACAGAATGAAATAAGATCATTCCAAGGATGTCTTACTCTTCAGGAGGATTCTGATAACTTTTTCCACTCTTACTGGAAAATACTACTTTAACTGTATAATCTCTCTTTATAGTTAATTAATTAATTTCAATTTAAAAATTTTTCTTTATATATATCATATCATGACCTTACTGACTTTAGCTTTCTTTATTGGAAAATGCCACTTCAGCTGTATAATATTGATGGGGTAGTGTTAAGCATTCTAAATGTTAATTGGTCCTGTTTGTTATATGTTACTTAATTGACTCTGATTGGTTAAATAAATGCTGAGACCTGAGATTGGGCAAAGATAGAGAAAGCTAGGAGTTCCTGAGATTAGAACAGGAAGTCTATGCTTTAGACAGAGGATTAAAGATTCCAGCCAGGAGCAGCAGGAAAGAGGATGCATGCCATGGGTTAGAAAAAGAACCTCATTCCACATGGCCAGGAACATAGGCATATCGTGGAGAATGGCAGTCCAAGGGGATGCATGCATATATGGGTTCGTATTTGGGTAATAGACTTAAGAGCTAGCTTAGATGGGCTAAGATTGCTCAATTCAGGCCAAGGCTTATTAAAATTCATGTGATCTTTGTGTGCTATTTTATAATGGCTGCTTAAAGATTAACAGCCACCAAACCAATTAATGATGATATAAGTACTGTTAAGCAATTTAATGAATTACTTCTACAAATGGCGCCAAATGTAATTTAATTAATTTTTTTACATAATATCGTTTTTAATTAATTTTTATTTTTAAAATTTTTATTCTTTACATATGTTATAACCTGACTAGTGTCCCCTACTTCTACTCCTTCCAATGCCCCATCACCTCTGCTCTCCCCAGATTCACTCCTCCTCCATTTACCTTCAAAAAAAAAAAAAAAAAGAGCATGTCTCCCAGGGATAGCAACTGAACATGACGTAACAAATTACAATATGGCCAGGCATGAATCCTCATATCAAGGCGGGACAAGGTTTCCCAGTAGGAGGACAAGGGTCCCAATTCAAGGCAAAAGTGTCAGAGACACCTTCCACTCCCATTGTTAGGAGTCCCACAAGAATGCCAAGCTACATAACCATACCATATATGTAGAAGACTCAGCTCATACCATACAGTTCCACGATTCTTGCTTCAGTCTCTGTGACCCCCTGTGAGCCCTGCTTGGATGATTCTGTGGGTTGTGTCCTGGTGGTGTCCTTAACCCCTCTGGCTCCTAGAATTCTTCCTGCCTCTGCCTTTACCTAGTGTTTGGCTGGGGGTCTCTGCATCTGTGATGACTAATAGCACTAATCTATTAGTATAGCAGAATATCATTAGAGAAATTGATAAAAGAACTTCAGGGGGGAATATACACAGGCAGATCAGAGAACTTCAACTATAGGAAACATGCATGCTTATGTCAAGATATAGTTTATAAAACAAATATAGTTGTTTAAATAGATGCCAAATTGTGTGATTTATGTTTGCTATATAAAATGTTAAATTCAATATATACATATATATATATGCACAATATATATGTAATTTATTGCAAGTTTTAAAAACAAATAGAACAAAATTCTTTAAAAAACGACTGTGAGACTTCCCATAGCTCTATCATTGGACTGGAGGAATGGATCAACAGTAAAGAGCACCTGTTGAACTTGTTCCATTTGCAAAGGACACAAGTTCAGTTCCCCACACTCACAATGTGGTTCACAACCATTCAGAGCTTATTGTATAGGAGTGTATTACCCTCTTCTGACCCCTGTAGCCATCAGGCATGCATCTAATGCACATATACACATGGCAGTAATACCATTCAAATACATACAATAAAATATAAAATAGATCTTTAAAAAGCAATGTATTCTGTTACCAAATTCTATTGTGTTTATATTATAATAACATGAGGCCTTAGGGAACGATAAAAGAATGTGTGGTTTAAAAAATATGTTATTGTTTGTGAAGTTGACAATAGGTGGAATATCCTAGCTAGCTTTAGTTTTGTCGAAGACACAATCTAGAGTTTCCTAAGAGGAAAACCTCAAACAAGCCATTTCCAACATAAGAATGCCCTGCAGGCATGTATGTGAGGGTTTTTCAGAACATTCTTGGATCCCACTTGAGGTTTAATAAAGACACAGATCATTCCATATAGTTTAAAGGTGCTGGCCTTTTGCTGGGGAGTACTCTCAGCCAGCCTCTAGCTTAACCCGACTTCCCTGCCACTGCATCTCTCCGTGTGGTTTTCACTGTCACTTGCCCTCTAGCCATTCCTTCTCCTGCCTTTCATCCTCTTGCCTGAGCCAAGCCACAGCTGCGTATTCTACAGTAAGCCACATTTCAGTTGGGACCACTTAGCAGCCAGACAAAGCCCGATCCTTCTCTTTGAGCTGCCCTTGGACACTGAGGGCTACGTGACTATCAGCTTGCTCTTTAAGATGATAATCTCAGAGAATCATCTTTTGGCAGGACAAGCATCTACATATAGAAAGCTGGTTATGGACCATAGAGAGGGCAGTACCAAATGTTCTGCCAGCTGTTAGTTCTTCCAGGCACAGCAACTAATAACTGAAAATACAGGAACACACCTTCATCCAATGTGGGGGAAGGTCACCCAACGTGAAGGATTGCCTTGAATTGATGCAGATTATACAGCTAGCACAGGGAGAGAGTTTTGCTAGGCAGGTGGTCCTGGGCTGCTTAGGAAAGCTGGGTGTGGTGTGAAGTAGTCAGGAAAAGATGTTGCTCCAAGATTCCTTAGTTGTGAAAAGAGAGGAGGTAATCCTGTTTGGAATGTCAAATAGTCCCAACTTCAATTCCTTATTTGAATTCCTTTTTTTAAAAAATATTTATTTATTACTTCAGGTTACATCTCCATCACAGTGTTCTCTTTTCACCTATCCCACTCGCCCTCCCACTCTCTAACCCCTATCCCTTCCATTCCACTCCTCTGGAGTGGAGTGTCCCTACCTAACAGTCCCCTGCCCCAGTTCAGCAGTCATATGAGGACCAAGAGTCTCCTCATACACTGGGGGCCTACAAGGCAGCACCACTAGGGGAAAGTGTCTCATTGACAGGTAACAAAGTCTATGTTCCTGCTCCCTTTGGTTCATTGGTTGTAGTATACTTATCCTGTATTATGACTGAAATCTGATTATAAGTGAATAGATGCCATGTGCATCCTTCTGAGTCTGGGTTAGCTCACTCAGGATGAGCTTCTCCAGTTCCATCCATTTTGCTGCAAATTGCATGATTTCATTGTTGCTGATGGCTGAGTAGTAAGTATTCCATTGTGTAGATGTACCACAGTGTTTTTTTTTTTTAATCAATTCCTCGGTTCAGGAATATCTGGGTTGTTTCCAGTTTCTAGCTATTACAAATAAGGCTGCTATGAACATAGATGATGGAACTTCCTTGTGATTTGGTGAGGAATCATTTGGATGTATACCCAGAAGCGGTATGGCTGGGTCTTGAGGTAGGGCTATTCCGAGTTTTCTAAGATAGCACCAGACTGATTTTCATAGTGGTTGTACAAGCTTGCACTCCCACCAGCAATGTAGGAGTATTCACCTTTCTCCACAACCTTGCCAGCATGCATGATTTCTTTCAATGTTGAACTGTAACCTGAAAGTATAGATGCAATTTATAATACATTTATTCTCTAATTTGGTTTTTATTTTCCAGAGTGTTTTTTGTTTTGTTTTATTTTTTAATCACAGCAACAGGATGAAACAAGAACTCACGTACTGGGCAGTGCTCATTCTGAAATAATGTCAAATCTACCCCAAAACTATTTGCTTGATTAATGAATAATAACTTCATGGAACTGACTAAAGAATCGATGTTAAGCTGGGAGTCAACTACACATTCTCAGGGAGACAGAAATGTCATAGTATTTCTATATTCTGGGAAAGTAATGACTGAAGGAAAATCAACTTGGTCTTGTGAAGAGGGACCTTCATCATCCCTTCTCTTCTCTCTGAATCCTCTGGCAGAGGTTGTTTGCCACCTCTATCTTGTTACCAAAGTTAAGTACAAACCCTGCTATCAGTATGCGTTTCTCAGTGGTGGTTGTGCTTTTTCCTGGGTATGAAATAGATTTATTTTTATGTTGGAAGTATAGGTGCAGTTTTTTATGAGTGTTTTTAGTAAAATACTCAGTTTTCAGAGGAAGTCTGAATATATTTATACAACACTGTTAAATCAGCTGTTCAGGAACTCAACATGTTTGCTTTGACATGGAGTCTGCTTCTCCAGCTGGGTCAGACTGACATCCCACAGTCTTAGTGAACTTTCATCATAGTTGATGGACCTCAGAAGGAAGAGAATTACACTCAGAAATAGCTGCATTCTGCCAATTCGTTGTTTTAATTGTGAATTGTATTCTTTTCCTATCCCACCTCTTACTTCTCACTAGAAGATGATACTTCTTCCCTTGCCTTCTGCAAATTACCGTGTTCCAAATTTCTACCCTACCAAAATATGGATATGAAGAAATCAGTTATTTGAAACAGCTATGTTAGAAATGATCTAATTTGTATATGAACTTTCATTTAAGGACATAGTTTTGCAAGTAAATATTATTTAAAAGAATGTATATAGTTATAAAATGCTGTAGGATATAATGAACACTCAAACCACTTTCTTTTGCTGTTAGATTCATATGTCCCTAGGGTAAATTTTATATATTGATTTAAAAAATTACACTATATATATATATATATATATTATTAACCCTCTGTCAAATCATCCAGATTTTCCCTACCTTCCTACCCACACAACTCTATATTCTCTCTATATATCTTATTTTTTAAAAGCAAAACACAAAGTCTCATATATTCCAGTGACTTAGGAAACTAGTAACTAGTTTTATTACTTTAATAATAAAAACATCATTGTGTGGGCATATGGTTTGAAACTGAGGAAACAACAGCATATTTTTCAGAGTACTGGCAGATTCTAGTTTGCTCAACCCCAAAGTTTATTTGGATTTTACCGTCTTCCCTCATACAATAACTTTTTCTTTCCAGTTTTCCTTCCAAGATTACATGTCTTACTTGGCACCATGTCCCAGCCTCTTATGATTATTTTCTCCATAGAATTCCCTTATTGTTGAAGATCTTGAGGTTTTTTAAAATATTGCTGAAATTTTTGTGGTTCATTGTCTTTACAGATGGCTGGGACTATTGATTGTCTTCCTCCCTGTGCAGGTTGCATAGAATCTTAAGAATCTATGAGAGCTATCCATGGGAGCAGGCTTCTGTGTCAGTTTCAGTTCAAATTGCTTGATCCTGTGCCCAAAGTGTGTGTATTATTAACAATAGTGTTTTTAGTGTGTGTATTTTTAGCAATAGTATTTTACCTTCAAGTTCTGGTATGAAACCAAAGGCAACAGCAATCACATGTACTCTTTGGGTGGTCTCCTGGACTCATGATTAGACTAAAGTCAAGTCCTTAAAGGATAAAAAAAAAAATCATAAAAATAAATTTTCTTCTCTTTGCTCAAATGCTGCTTTTAATTTAATTGCATATAAGAGTAAGTTTTTAACCTGTATTTCTTTTAATTAAACACATGATCAATATTGAAATTTTATAAGAGAATTTATTGTTTATGTTTTAACTGAAAACTATCAAAAATACAATACAGTTTTCATTTTATGAATATTTCCCTTGTTAAAACATACTTATAGAATTTCAGGTCCAAAGGATATAAAATTTAACTTACAATGCTAGATGATCACATACTGGTTAATGAATGACTTATTAAGTTGGGGTCGCTCTTACTGGAAAAATTAAACTATAAATATATTCAAATATTCATTTGAAAGAATGGAGAAAACAAAACCCCATTTAATATTCCAAAATTTCCTCCCTGAAGATACAAGATTGTCAACCTCCATTGCCCAGGTACATTGTAGGTTGTAGGATTACAGGTTGTAAGGAATCTGTAAAATATACACAGATTTCACTTTGTAGAATTCTCGGTGATTGGAAAAACTACATCAGTGAAAATAGAAACCATAAAATTGAGAATTTAAATCTTACATGTATGTTCTGCATTTAGTATGGTACTATGGAGAATAAGGGGTATGCACCTATATTTATCATACATGTTTTAAATCTTCACATTAAACCACAAATTTTGGAATAATAGTAGCACACAGGCATTTGACGTTACTTAGAATATAAAATTAATAGAGTTATGAAGTGGACATAGCAGTTTTGGGTTTGTCAGCATGTATGCAATGTGTGAAGCCAGAAAAGTAAGTCATCATTTGAAAATAACTAATATAAAAATACATCTTTTCTTTTCATTTATGAGAGACTTACATTCATTGGCATAGTATTTATATAATTTAGAATGCTTAAGGAAGAATTAATTCAAAACTAGCTTTACATTGTAGGCATCTTTAAAATTTAGACTTAAGAGCCATTATAATGTCCTTCAAAACAAAATGTTACTGTGAAACGACTAATGAAAAGGTACTTGTCATGCCCTTTCCTTTCTGAGTTGTTTTGCTCTTGATGTTTTGATCACAGCAATAGAAATCTAACTAGACAAAAATTTTTGATCAAAAGTTTTTGGATATTGTCTTCTCATTGGGTTGCATTGTCCAGCCTCAAAATTACTGTTTTGTCTTGTGATATTTTTTAAAAGATGATGGAGACACTTTGCCCTGGTGGTGCTGCCTTGTAGGCCCCCAGTGTATGAGGAGGCTCTTGGCCCTTATATGACTGCTGAACTGGGGTGGGGGGTGGTTATGTAGGGACACTCCACTCCAGAGGAGTGTGAGGAAGGGATGCGGGTAAGGGTGAGAGGGTGGGAGGGCGGGACAGGGAGGGGTGGAAAGAGGATACTGTGATGGAGCTGTAACCTGAAGTAATAAATAAATATTAAAAAAAACCTTTAAATCAGAAAAAATCTACTTAATTGGGAAATAGAAATTAATGAAAATTCACTGAATAAATGACTGACATAAAATAGTTCCCCTAAAAAAAGTGATTTTTGCACATTATAAAGAAATAAAACACTATGAGTTTCATATCATAGACTCATAATCAAACTCATTTTCTGAAATATCATGTTGATATAACAGCTGCCCATTGAAAAATATTTTATCCAGACTCATGTTAGAGTGTAGTAGATCACAAAATAATTTTTTTTGAGGTTGCTCCTTCCAGCACTTAGTTATTGCCAGAATTGCTGTTTCTTTCAGCTGCTATGGTACCACTGGGGCCTTCCATTAGAATATCACTTCCTCACTTGAGAGAGCATTTTGCAAAATTTACATTCAGTATTGTCTTTGTGTTGCAGCTGGCATTTCATTTAAACAGGTAGAGAACATTAGAGCTTATATTAATCATAAATTCCCTAATCTTTAAATATGTCAAAAAGAAAGCAATCAATTTGAATACACCATTGAACAAGGTAAGAAAAAAAATCAAGTATTGTGAGAAACTTGCTTTTGTATAAAAATATATGAAACTCTTGGGTATAAAAAGTTGCTATGGTCAACCTGAACTAAAAAATAGAAAAGAATTCTAATTGTATTCACTAAATTTCAGCTTAAAAGTCTTTATAAATTCATGTGTTCATTATTTATTTATGCACAACATTTGGATTCAAGTATCAAGCTATAACTCAGGTTTGAAAAAGATGCTCCTGATACCACACAGCCAGAAACACACACTATACATTACACTTATCAGTCCATAGATTCTCTCCTACAAGCATGACTTAAAATTAGATACTGCAACTATTCTTTCTATAAAATAAAGGTAAGAAAAATATTTGCGTTGACTACATGATTTATTACATTAAAGGAGAACAGGTGACAATAATTATTAGGTATTTTCAAAAGCTATAAAAAATCAGGATGTTTGATTATTTTTTCAATAATCAGACAATACTATTTAAAATAAAATCAAGTTGATTATTTTTCTCATATGTTAAAATACATTATAAATAGATATCTTTCTTCATATTATATAAGGAAATTTAGGATACACACAAAATCATATTTTCATCTGATATGCCCAAGACATTTCAGATACTTGAAGATTTGGACATTTTAATAGTTGGTAAAACTTAGGATTAGAAAAGGCAAGAGTTTATAATAAATATTTAAAATTTTTAATAACATAGATGAAATCCTTTATTTTAAATGCAATTTGTATTATAGATCATGACAAATATAGTATGATATGAATTGATTTTATTATATAAACATGATAAAGTCATGGATAAAGTCCATTTTCTATCACTATAATTGATTGAAAAAAAACCACTTATATTATATCTGAAAAGATTTCTTTGCTTTATAGTTTCTAGGTTGAGGAGGGAACCAATGATAAAAACAAAACCAAGAACTCCAGAACAAAGAAGCCAAAGAAAGGAAAAGAAGAGATAGGCAGGACCTCATTGATCTATTTAATTGCCACAAAACCAAAATGAGACTGTATAGAGAGGCCTTTCTGTCCACTTAATACTAATCTGTAAATTACTGTAACATACTCCAGGGTCTATAGTTGAGTGACTAAATGAAAAGCTTCCAACTCTTCATATCTTGTCCAAGAGAGTTCAGCTTTCAAAACAGGAAGAGTCACTTATGTATAGTATCATATCATCTGCTAACAGGGATACTTTGACTTCTTCCTTTCCAATTTTTATTTAGTTGTCCATTTGCCCCAACTAGTACTTCAACTCTATAAGTGACCCCCAAAATTCCACCAGAGAACTCCTACAGCTGATAAAATCTTTCAGCAAGGTGACTGGATACAAAATTAATTCAAAAATATCAGTAGCCCTTCTTTACACAAAAGAAAAATGGGCCTAGAAGGATATTAGGTAAACAACACCCTTCACAATAGCCACAAATAATATAAAATACTTGGGAGCAACTCTAACCAAGTAAGTGAAAGACACGTACAACAAGAACTTCAAATCCTTGAAGAAAGAAATTGAGGGAGTGGCCGGAAGGGGGTGGAGGGAGGGAGTATCAATGGAGATGTAATGAAGTAATAAATAAATGATTTAAAGTGAAAAAAAAAAGAAATCGAAGAGGAAATCAGAAGATGGAAAGATCTCCCATGTTCATAGATAGGTAGGATCAACATAATAAAAATGGCCCTCCCACCAAAAGAAATATACAGAGTCAATGCAATTCCTATAAAAATACCAACACAATTCTTTATAGACCCTGAACAATTCTCAGCTTCATAATAACAAAAAAACCCAAAAACTAAAACCTGTACAATAAAAAAAAAAAAAAAAAAAACAGCTGGAGGTATCACCATCCTAGATTCCAAGCTATGCTACAGAGCAATAGTAATAAAAACACCATGGTACTTGTATAGAGACAGACCAATGGATCAATGGACTTGAATCAAAGACCCAAAAATCAACCCACATACCTATGGTCACTTAATTTTTTACAAAGAAGCCAAAACTGTACAATGGAAAAAGGAAAGCATCTTCAACAAATGGTGCTGGTCTAACCGGATGTCAACATGTAAAAGAATGCAAATGGACTCATATTTATCACCTTGCACAAAACTTAAGTCCAAGTGGATCAAAGACTTAACATAAAAATGGACACACCAAATCTAACAAAGAGAAAGTGGGGAAAAGTCTTGAACTCATTGACCAGGTGACAACTTCCTGAACAGAACACCAATAGCTCAGGCTCTGAAACCAACAATAAATAAATGGGACCTCATGAAACTGAAAAACTTCTGTAAGGCAAAGGACACTGTCATTTGAACAAAATGGCAGACTACAGACTGGGAAAAAGATCTTCACTAATCCCACATCTGACAGAAGGCTAATATCTGAAATATATAAAGAACTCAAGAAATTAAATATGAAGAAACCAAATAATCCAATCAAAAAATGGAGTACAGACCTAAACTGATAATTCACAAAAGAGGAATCTCCAATGGCTGCATCACTTGAAGAGATGCTCAACATCCTTAATCTTCAGAGAAATGAAATTCAAGGCAATTGAGATTCCATCCCACACCAGTTAGAATGGTTGTGGAGAAAGGGGAACACTCCTCCATTGCTGGTGGGAGTAAAAACTTGTACAACCTCTATGAACTCAGTCTGGCGATATCTTAGAAAACTTGGAATAGCTCTATCTCAAGACCTAGCCATACTCTGGACATATATCCAAAAGATCCCTCACCAAACCACAAGTACATCTCCTCAAGTATGTTCATTGCAGCTTTATTTGTAATAACTGGAAACTGGAAACTACCCAGATGTCCTTCAACTGAAGAATGAATAAAAAAAAAAAAAACAAAAAAAGCAAAACTGTGGTACATATACATTATGGGATACTTCCCACCTATCAAAAATAAGGAAATCACACAATTTGTAATCAAATGGATGGAACTAGAAAAGCTCATCCTGAGTGAGCTAACTCAGACACAATTATACACACATGGCATATATTCCCTTATAACTGTATTTTAGCCATGTATTAGAGGATAGCTATCCTACAATCAACAGACCCAAAGGAACAGGAACATGGACTTTGTTACCTGTTAATGGGACACTTCACTCTAATGGAACAAGAGGAGGCTCTTAGCTCTCATATGACTGATGAACTGAGGGAGGCTGATATGTGGAGGCAGATTATTAGATCAAAATGGCAGCCTACAGACTGGGAAAAGATCTTCACCAACCCCACATCTGACAAAATATATAAAGAACTCAATAAATTAAATACCAAGAATTCAAATATCCTATCAAAAAATGGAGTACAGAGCTGAACCAAGAATTCACAAAAGAGAAGGATAGGTGGGAGAGGGGTGGAGGTTGGGAGGGTGAGACAAGGTAGGGTGGATAGAGGGGGTTGTGATGGGGATGTGACTTGAATTAATAAGTAAACATTTAAATAAAAAAATAACTAGGAAGAATATGCCCTAAATTGTAGCTGTACAAATATTTTACTGAAAGTTGTTTCATTAGTTAAAATTTGAGATAGACAACACAATTTGGCACGGTCTTTTGTTTTTATACTCATTTTGACGTGATCGTAATCCCAAATTCACTCAAGCTTATATAATCTATGGTTACATAAATTTCCATACCTATATCATTGGATGTTTCTAGAGAGACTTTTTCCTGACCCTGATGATAAGAAATCTCTATTTCAGCGTTATATAACTCCAGCATCAGTTAAGTGGTAGACTAGATTAATAACAATAGTTGAGTAACAGGTAATAGATAGTAGTAGATAGGTGGAAAAATATTTCAAAAATGAGAAATATGCTATTTGAGGCATTTCTAAATGTGTGATACCTCACTCCTTCATGTATAGAGCCCAACATGCTCATCATTCCCTACCTGATTACTGCAATTATTTTTGGATTTATTTGCATTGAGTTTCACCAAATGAATTTCTCAATTACAGAATAAAATTACCCAGAAACTCAACTCAGTATCAGTTAAGGAAGTATCACAGCATGAACTTCTAGACCTGCTCTGAGCACTTAGATTGTTAGAAGAGTACATTTAATTTCTCTTTAATTTATTTATTTATTCACTTTGCATCTGGATCACAGGACCCCTCCTTCCTCTCCTCCCAGTTCCACCCTCACACTCTCTCACACCATTCTCCATTTCTTCTCATAGAAGCGAGACCCCATGCCATTCTGTCTTGGTTCTTCATGTCGCATCAGGACTAAGTGCATCGTCTTCCACTGAGGCCAGACAAGGCAGCCCAGCTAGGGAAGAGTGATCCAATAGCAGGCAATAGTGTTCATGTCAAGGACAGCCTCCACTCCAATTGCTAATGGACCCACATGAAGACCAAGCTGCTCATCAGCTCCATGAGTGTAGGGGGCCTAGGTCCAGTCCATGCATGCTGTTAGGTTTCTGATTCAGTCTCTATGATCCCCTATTGGTCTAGGTAGTTGGCTCTGTTGTTCTTCTTGTGGATTCACATTTTAATGAACAATTTAAACTCCTGTGCCTTAGTTCACTTCTCTGTCAGATTGTATAAAGACACAGCATAAGAATACATGTAAGGACTCTGTGCTTCCTTTAAACGATCACAAATCCCATATGTGTGTTTGTGTGTGTGTTTATTTCTTAGTCTGTTTGATTGCAATACCTCACAGCATGTCGTTTGAGCCTCCAAAATGTGCTTATCATTTGAAATATATAAACAACGTAATTTTTATCATTTCATTCAAAAAGGCAAAGCCAGTTTTACATAAAAGAGTAGGACATGGTTGCTCAGATAAAAGGGCTATTAACAAATTAAAATAGCCAATGAACTTTCAAAATTATGTAAGACTAACTATCATTTTAAATAATTTATAAGTTATATATATGTACTTGTGATTAAGCAAACATTTATAAGTTAGTATTTAGTGGAATCATGGTCATTGCATTTTTGGTGATAGTTGTCTGATCCACAGGACTTCACAGAGATGTAGAAATATCACACAAATACTGTCTACACATACAGGCTTCAGAATACCTAAATTACGCATATCTTTCTGAAATTCCCACAGTTGAGAATTTAAGATCCTTTCTCACAAAAGTAGACAGAGTTAAATTTCTTCCAACCAACTAAAAGGTTACCTCAAGGACAAAGTATGGGGAGGGCAGAAAGATGTGCAGTGTCGATGGGAGAGACACACCACTCAGAGCTTTCTGGAGAGACAATCTTTAGCTTGAAAGTATTCACAAATGTAACAAGAAGAAAATGTACTGTCTCTTAAATAATGGGATGTGAGATGTCAAGGACTGTCCTCTGGTATGGTCTTCAAGTAACTTCATGAAGTACAAGACTTTGTAAAGAGTCAAAAGCAAAACCTATGTGCTCATTGCAGACATGTTGTAAAGGTGACTTTTCTACACCATTAATGACAATGATTAATTTTAAGAACTGTTGTAATTAAACATGTCTTTTAAGAAAGGTGAAGTTTTATGACTTAAAATGGTAGCAGGGTTAAGAAACATTTGGCTTCCAATCTGAAGTAGAATTATCATAAACTGTTGTGATAGTGAACATTATCAATTCATTCTTCTTTTTTTACTGATTAATTTTGCTATTTTATGATTTTTATAAATGTATATAATATATTCTATTTACTCATTCCTCATCATCCCTTATATCCCTCCTATCATTGTCAGTCATGCCTCATCCTCACAGTCTTGTTCCCAGATTCATGATGGCTCTTTTTGTTCTGTAACCTACTTAGTTTAAGCCAGTGCCATCTGAGTGTTAGGATATAAATGCCTCACTCGAGAAAAAATATGGCATTTCAAGTCATAGTTGTTAAATACTGACACAGCACTAGGAACGGTTTCCTAATAAGTAATATGTTGGAGTCTATTGGGGTCATCAGTAGCAGATAGTTCACCAGAGAGAAAGAAAGAGCTTTGAGCCTTGTCTTAGGATTGTTATTGCTGTGAAAATCAAAAGCAAAGTGGGGAGGAAAGGGTTTATTTGACTTACACTTCCACATTGCTGTTCATGACTGGAGGAAGTCAGGACAGGAACTCAGGTAGGTCAGGTAGCTAGAGGCAGGAGCAGAGGCAGAGGCCATGGAGGAGTGTGTTTCCTGGTTTATTCCTCATGTCTTGATCATAGTGCTTTCTAGTAGAATCCAGGATCACTAGCCCAGGGATGGTACCACTCATAATAGCCTGAGCCTTTGCATACCAACTAGTGAAGAAAATGCCCTGTGGGGTTTCCCAGATGCATATTCTATGGAGGCATTTTCTCAATTGTGGATATTCCTCTTGGATTACCATCACATGTCAAGTTGATATACAACTAGACAGCAAAATCCCCTCCTCTTCCATGCTTGATGGTTGATTGAACCACTTGTGTGCACCCAGTGTAGAATGTGCAAGATGCTGTTAGTTTTAACTGCAATGCCCATGTCTTGCCTAGCGGACTGTGTTTCTTCCCTTTCCTTTGATCTCTCCTGCAGTATTCCTTGAGCCTAAGATGGGGCTATATATATGACTGTCTTAATATTGATTACATCATTTGTCATTTACTGGCAGCACCCTGTGTGCTAAGAGTCCCCATCCTTTCACTGTAAAGAGTCTTCCCAGATTAAGGCAGAGGTTGTAATTTATCTACAGCTACTAGCATACATATTTAGAAGACAGCTTAACATTGTGCCAATTTGATCATTGGATGTGTTTTATAATTTTAGAATTAACTGTCTAAAATTAGTAGGAAAAGGATATATATTTAAATCTCTTATCTTTCAGTCACAAATTAATAATATTTATTGATTTATAATTTAAAGTATTTTTGATTTTAGAACTTGATTTCTGTCATTGGTTTTAATATATGTTTGTGTCACATGATCTTTTTTTTTTCTACACTCTGATCTTGCATACCCACTAGTGGCCTCTTCCTTCTAACTCAATATTAAATACTTTGATACAATCATCAAAGCCAACCTCACAGTTCTGCAGTCTTCAGTGTTACTTCAATACCTGAAATAAAGTTTTCTTACAGAAATATGATGATGAGAATCACTCATATTGAATAGTCTTTTTTTATCATTCTCATTCTTATATATTTATTCTGGAGCTTTGATAACCATAAATCTTAACCCATTTCCATTTGACTACATCCTTTTCTTCTCAAGATTTCTAGAACACGTGATAAAGAATCAGTGATAGCATTTATCTGAAAATGTCATGCTGAATTCCTTTATTTCATATACTAACTAAAATGTAATAATAAAAATATTACCGTTATAGATTGTCTGACAATTTTGACAGTGCATTTTGATTTTTCACATTTGGAGAATTATTCAATAAATTGCATTAAGTATTCTAAAAAACAAGCAATAAAGTTTAATAGCCGCAGAATCAAAACACTTAAAATGGAATACATGGTATTTGGTGTTTCTACTTACCTAGTACTTAATGATAGTAACTTCACAAAAAAAACAACAAAAACCTTCTTTATGAACATAGTTTTCCATCTTAGGAAAGTTTATGACATCTTAGCATCACATACCATGCTTAAAGTGTGTTTAGCAGGTACTGGACACACACTTGTTCAATAAGTGATTTTCAGTGACTAAACCAGCATGTAATTAGCATCATAACAAATGGGATATTTAAAATATAATTAAATTACATATGCATTTTTACAAAACAGTAAAGTAGCTGGGCACATCCTCCATTATAATTAAAGTTGCTTTTACTGGTCCACTTCTTCTAGCACTATATCGAAGACATGAGACCATTTTAAGTGTCTCATGATCTTAATAGAAGATAGTAATTAAAAATGAAAATTTTGATTTACTTTCCTAAACGATTAGCTACAGTGTCATTGGGAAAACAGTCTTCACTGCTGAATTTTAATATCCTTCAATTTCTTTTGATCCAACCTAGAAATTTTGCTCAATCCCTTTAACACTATAAAGCATTCAAGTAATGTCAAAAAGTTCCTGCTGGTCCAGAAAATTATTTACATCCTATCACAAACTTTGTATTCTTATTTACTATCTGTGAACTATTAAGTCAATCTAGCTTATCCTCAAAATATACATGTACATATGTATGCTACCCTCCATGTCCAGAATGTATAGGGAAAAAAGAAGCAAAAATATGGGCCCTTGGTATTTCTCAGTGGTGGAGCAATTGGAAATAAATTCAATTCCAACCGTCTAAAACTGTCTAGGATAGTTAAGTAAAACAAACTCCTAGTCATGCAAACTTGTCACTTTGTTAGCTACTATGACAGTCTATCACAGATATTCTCTAAACTACCCAGTAATCAAGTTGCTAAGAGACAAGCAACATTTGCTTATCTAAATACAAGAGATGGATAGGGCATCTTCAAAAACCCCAAGAGATCTGCAGAATATGGCATTCAAAGATGTTATCTTAAATTAAGATTTTCTTTTTTTTTGATATCGAGACATATCAGCTCCTGACAGCACCCCTATTCTACTCCAAGTAGAAGATAAGCATCGAAGAATCTCCAGTGTGAGATGGTTGAATTAGTGGAAAGCCTATCTCTTGGCATGAAAAAACTAAATGAATAATTTTCTATGATTGAGAAATAACTTTCTAGACACATTTTTCTCCAATTTTTCATTGTTTTTTGAAATCACCTTTGTCACACAGGAAGGGTATTAATGAACATTTTCTCCAATGTCTATCTGCTGTCTGTAGAAAACTTATAAATCCAAAAATTATGTCACTTTTAATTAATGTTTGTAATTAAAAAAAAACAAAACAGTTGTAAAGTGAAGTCATCTATTTACCTTTGTCATCACTAAATTCTTCATGCATTTAACTATCCTTTGAGAGACCCCATCCAGCTGCAGATCAAAGCTGATGCTGAGACCCACAGCCAAACATAAGGTGGAACTCTGGGAGATTTGTAGAAGAGAGGGAGGCAGAATAGAGGGATATTGGAGGGACATGAACTCCACTTGCAGACCAACCAAACCAACCAACCTTGACCCTGTGAGGTTATAGAACCTGAAGCAATAACCAAAAAGCATCTATAGCCTGGACCCAAGTCCCCTACACATATGTAGCTGGTAGGCAGCTTGGTCTTCGTGTAGATCCTTTAGCAAGTAAGGCAGGGGAGGGGGTGAGGGTGGAGGGTTGTCTCTGATATGGACCCTGTTGCCTGTTTGTGGAATATTTTATCCTAGGTGGGCTGCCTTCCATGCTCTCAGTGGAAGAGACCTTAGGAAGAGGCCTTAGATTCCTCAGTGGAATCAGGCTTGTATCCCTAATGGGGTTCTAATTTTATAAATTTATAAAATTATATCATATAAATGTTATATATATATTTAAAATTTTATATATATATATATATATAAACTAATAAACTATATGTGAAAGCATGCCACTAAATCACATATGGGATGTAAGCAAGATATATCAATGTGTCTATTAGGTATTTGCAAATAGCAATGAGAAGAAAATACAGATCAAAATAAAGAACAGGTTCTTGCAAAAACCCAGGGACTCAGACGTACAAACAGGGAAGGAGCAAATCTGAACCTTTTTTGAGAGTACATCAAGTATAAGCGTTTTGTGCTCCACAGCACTCAGACTTAACCCTTCATAGCATCACCAATATGGAGAAAATGATCCCTAAGGAGGCACAATATTATTCTCAGTGTGAATTGTATGCCAGACATAGGAAATGAGCTCAGTGAGGGCAGTTATTTCTGTGAGCAACTTTTAATGAAAAGTTTTAACTCAGTTTTCCAAAGCATATAGGCATGATCAATATGAAATGATATCTCACTGGTGACATCATCAGTGAAGACTAAACACACTAGAATGTTCTTTCTTAGTTTTCCACTGTACCTTCATTGGCATAAAAAGTAATTGCTAAATATTTTAGTGCATCTGTGTCATAGACTAAAATTTATGTGAACATGAAAATCTCTAAATGACTAATGTCAGTAATCTGTAATCTTTTTCCTATGTTTACTCCACATTGTTACTAAATATAGATGTTAATATACAACCTAAATCTTTTCATGGCCTTACACATGTGCACACTGATATAGCAATTAAAATGAGAGCATATAAATGGCTATAAATGAACAGGTTGGCATAATGCCTTGTTTTGCCTGGGTCTTACTCAGGGTGTCATTATTTGGATAACAGTTTTGTTCTTTGGAAAAGTTTAGCAGAGCCAGATGCAGTTGTATTGCTTAGTTCTACCATATTATGACAAAAATACTCACAGAAGCCAAATCAGGAAAGAAACATTTATTTTGGCCCCTGTTTTCAGTCCATCGCTGTGATGAAGGCATGAAAAAAGAAACATCTCTGTCTATACCACAGTAGAGTCACAGCAACACTGTTCAAATGAAATGTACCAAGAAATAGTGGAAACCAGATAGACCCAGGTCAGGTACATTCTTCAGTGGTCCATAGCTAATAGTTTAATTTTGCCATCTAGTCTTCACCTAGTAAAAGGCCCACAGTGTAATAAATTGGGGACCAAGTATTAAAATATCAGCATTTGGGGAACATTTTGATTCAAATCATAAAATCTTGTCACAAGTCTGTTTTTCATGAAAGTATGTTCATTGGTTTGAGATAAGCTTAGCTTTCAAAAATACACATTTGTCTCAGAATAAATCTTATAATTATATAATTAACTTTACTATTCAATGTTTTTCTAGTTTCATTTTGGTACATTTATCTAAGTTTCTCTCTTCTTTTAGTTTTCTTCAGTTATACAACAAAAACATTTTCCTAGACATCTCAATATATATCTCACTCTTTTTTCAAATGTGCATCTAGAATTATTACCATCATTTTATGTCAAAATAATATGAAATGAGTGTTGTATGAAAATATCTCCCAATAAATATTTTAATATGCATTCTTCAAAATTGGCAAGACATTCTTTTGTGAAACTTTAATGCAATTTTCAAGGTCAGAAAACTGACATAAATGAAATATCTCTTACTCATCCCCAATTGATGTTCAAATTCTGTTGCTTTGATAGTCATCTTTATATAACTGAACAGAAATAAACCCTAGCACATGAGTATGGCTTTTCTTAGTACATAAAGTATAGGTAGCAACTTTCCTATTCTGATATACTTTGCATTCTTTCCCAGAATTTATATTTGTGAAGGATTAAACACACTTTTACAGTTACTCACTCTGTTGTGTTTGTCTCACATTCTATCATAACTGAGTTCAGCTGATGAACATTTTGCAGAAGCAGAGTATATTTGAAGGTGGAACATTCTCAGTGGATCACATCAGACGGCACCTGGTGTGAGCTCTGGCATGATTGATGTAAGTTACCTCAATAGAGACAGGTCTGCCAGATTTCGTCCTAAAAGAATTATTTCTTCCCTTATAATTTAATGAGTAATTTATGAAGAATAACTTCAATGTTGCTATGTGATCAACAATCATCTAATTTCTGAGCATGCATAGATATATAGTAAATTCAAATTTTATTATAAAAAATTTAAGTATATTTTCCTCCATAATTCTTAGTTGGTCTTGTAACTAACTGTAAGTGGATTTGCTTCTTCCTGCCTTTATGTATTAACTTTCTCTAAAAGTTTTAATTCTCATTTACATTTTGAGTATAGGATCAAAAGTAAATATTTTTACTTAATAAACACACACACACACACACACACGTATATGTAATGAAATTCTTGACGATTAAGTGTGATGGTTGTGTTCATTGTCAAGCTCACTAAGTTTAGAATCATCTTAAAGACATGCATTTTGGTTTTTACAGAGAATTTCCCATGAGATTTACCTTAGGTGACAAGATGCCCCCAAATGTGGTGGTGGTAGCAGTTGATGAACTAAATTTCCAAACTAGATAGAAAAAAAAACCCAAAAAAACAAAAGGCAAACAAACAGCAACAATAACAACAAAACAAAACACATGAGACCCAACATGCCCTTTCTGCTGATTCAAGATTGACATCGGCTGAGGCATTCCTGATCGCATAGCTTGCCTATGTGATGGACTGCACTCTCCAAACATAAACATGTGACAAACTAAAATCTTCCTTACCATGACTTCCTTTGTGGAAGTTACTTGACCAGAGCTAAAAAAAAAAAAAAAATCTCCACAGAAGCAAGCACTGAGAATTGACACTGGTTCTGTTCTCGGCTCACCATATGGTTCATGGGGCTTTAGAACTCGTTTATGGGAAGATTACGGGTGAGTTTGGAGCACCGGCTGGAGGAGACTGGGTGCTATAAGCAGAACATGATGAGTCATGTTGGTGTACGTTAGGAAGACCAAAAGGCTAAGTGTATAAAATGGAGATTATGTTCACAGATAGCAGAAGAAGCCTGATCACAAATCGAACATTTCTCTTATGCTCTCACAATGATGGTGGCTACATGCTGTCTCCATCCTGAAAATTCAAGTGAAACTCAATTTAAAAGCAGTAGAGTAATAGAGCCAGTGAAGAAAACAAAACTAGTATTGTTTAGGCTCTTGTATGATCATAGTTCGTTGTGTTCATAGAGGTTCAAAATGAGGATTCAAAGCAGTATTATATGAAAACCTGCAATTTGGCAGAAAAAGAAACAAAAATGCAGTTAAAGTTTTGGACAGAACTGAATGAGCAGGTGGTAAAAACTGAGTTATATTTCCTAAGGACATTGGTGTCTTTACCAAGACACCTAAAACTTTACAGGAAAATGGAAAGCTACCCAGAGGGCAAAATGCCACCTGTGGAAATGTCTATTTTGTACAATGGAGGTTCATTTGAAAGGAGAGTGCATGAAATGAGAACGCTGCCACAGAGCTTTCCTCTTTAAAAGTGCAGCCCAAATATGTCCCTTCCCAGATACAGCCATGAAGTCATAGAGTCCTTTGTAGCTTTCACCAAGAGGGTCAGACTCCATAGAGTGCTGGAAGCAGAAATTGACCTCATCACATGGCTTGTGCAAAGGGAACATAATTGAAAAAGTGTGATGTCATGGTGTCAGAACTCTGCTGAAGGCAAGCACTGTGTCAGAGGGTTTCCTGCATGGAACTCCTATTTCACAGGAAGGGAAATCTCCAAGAGACATTTGAAGCAACACTGTTCATTCTTCAAGGATTGTGACTGGCAGTATAAATATGCATCTAGTATTAGATCATTTCTGGTTCTGCTTTCTTATTTCTAAGATATATTTTATTTTAGTTCTCATGTGTGTTTTTGTATTTTATTTAATGCAAAATGCTATCTCATAGCATTTTGTATAATATTTAATAAATATAAAATCTTTTTCACATGCATACATTATTTGTGATAGTTAACCAAGTTTAATTTCTTCTGTCCACAGGTTTTATTCAGAATCAGAGAATTTCACTATCCAACAATATGAGTCATGAAGGATTCCTTATAATTTTAACTAATATTAGTATAATATGTGTATATATTTAGTGTATTAGAAACTTTTCTCATCTCTGTGACCAAAATAAATTTCTCGTTTTTTTAATTACATTTATTTATTACTTCAAGTTACATGATTGGATTAATTCCCTTTGCCTTGTAGATTGAAAGCACACTTCATCATGGACAGCATGATGGCAGAAGGGACCATATCAATGATAGTTGTAGATTTCTTACATGTAGGCAGTTCAGGAAACAAAACAAGATGGATGATGACGACCTTATGGGTTTTTCCTTTTCCTCTTTTTATACAGTTCAGTATCTGAGGTCAGTGGACACATATTTCATGTGGATCTTCCTTCCTTATTTAAATCTCTCATAGCATCTTTAAAGATACATCCAGTGGCAAGTCTCTTAGATGATTCTAGGCAGTCTGACAGGGAAGCCTAATCATAAAATCTGCCCATTTAAACGTGACACACCAACATTTCACTTTTAAAACATAACCTTCCTCCATAACCTTGATCCTCAGTGGCTCACAGCCATATGAATAAGTCAAATATATTTAGTTTGTGTGTAAGAGTCCTTAAAGTCTTAATAATTCTAAACTTGTTCAAAGCCTGAATCTCAAAATCTCACCAGATAGACTGGACCAGAAAAGAAATTCCCCTCAGAAAATAACAATCAAAATACTAAATGTAAACAACATAGAAAGACTATTAAAAGCTTCACAGGAGAAAGAACAAGCAATACATAGACACAGGCCTTTTAGAATAGCACCTAACTTCTCACTGGAGACTCTAAAGTCGCAAAGACCTGAAGAGA
>CAJQZJ010034157.1:3821043-3883678 GCA_907164525.1 Lophiomys imhausi | reverse complement strand
ACACACACACACACACACACACACACACACACACACACACACACACATACCACTACCACCAAAGCCATCATGACAACAACTACAATAGCAACAACAATAATAACAACAATAAAAATACAAAAATCAGCAGACTGCTCAGTGATAACTTCTATCATTAATGATCTCAATTTTCCAATAAAAAGATGCAGACTAACAAATTAGATGCAAAAGCAAGATACATCCTTCTTCTGAATCCAAAAAACACATCTCAACATCAAGGATAGTCAAGAACTCGGGGTTAAAGAATGGAAAAACATATTTCATAGCAAATAGACCTAAGCAGCAAGCTGATGTAGCCATTTTCGTAAATGCAAAAAGAAAAACAGACTTTAAACCAAAACTAGTAAGAAAAATAACAAAGGAATGAAAAATCCATCAAGAGGATATTAAAATTCTCAACATCTATGTACCAAAAAACAAGGACACCTCAGTTTGTAAGAGAAATTATACTACAGCTTAAATAACATATTAACCCTCACACACTGATAGTGGAAGTCATCAATACCCTAATCTCACTAATAGACAGATTATGCGACAAAAACTAAAAAGAAGAAATTAAGGAACTAACTGACATTAAAAGTCAAATGGTTCTAACAGATGTTTACAGATCATTTCACCAAAATATGAAAGAACATGTTTTCTATTCTTCTCAGCAGTGCATAGAAAGATCTCTAAAACTGATCACATACTTGAAAACAAGGGAAGTCACAAAACTTACAAGAAAATTGAAATAAGTAGCTACATCCTATCATACCACCATAGATTAAAGGTGCATATCAGCAACAAAAGAAACAACAGAAAGTGTACAAACTCATGGAAACTGAAAAACTCTCTATTGAATAAAAAAGGGTCAAGACAAAAATAAAGAAAAAACAAAACTTTCTATAATTGAATAAAAATGAATACACTCATATGTAAACTTATAGTAAACAAGTTTATAAACTAAGTCCCTACAAAAAAATTGAGAGGCCCCATACTGGTAATTTAACAGCACACCTTAAAGTTTTAGAATAAAAAGAAAAAAAAATCATCCCCAAAAGAGTAGACAGCAAGAAACAACTCATGACTAAAATCAATATAATAGAAAAAAAGAGAAGGAAATCAAAGACTTTTTAAAATCCAAAGAAAAAGAAGGCACAACATACACAAACCTATGGGACACAATGAAAGCTGTGCTACGAGGAAAGTTCATAGCACTAAATGCCTTCAAAAAGAAAACTGGGACAGCTCATATTAGCAAATTAACAGCAGAGCTGGAAAAAAAAAAAGAAGCAAACACTCCCAAGAGGAGCAGAAGGCACGAAATCATCAAACTTAGGGCTGAAATCAACAACTTAGAAACAACAAGAATAATACAAAGAATAAATGAAAACAAGAGTTGGTTCTTTGAGAAAATCAACAAAATAGACAAACCTGTAGTCAAATTACTAAAAGGCAGATGGAAAAAAACCCAAATCAACAAAATCAGAAATGAAAAGGGAGAAATAACAACAGACATTAAGGAAATCCCGAGAATCTTTAGGTCCTACTTTAAAAATCTGTACTTCACCAAATTTGAAAACCTAAGCAAAATGGACAATTTTGAATCAAGATAAGTTTAACAGATTAAACAGCCCTATAAACCCAAAGGAAATAGAAACAGTCATTAAAATATCTCCCAACCAAAAAAAGCCCTGGGCCAGATGGTTTCAGCACAGAATTCTACCAGACCTTCAAAGAAGAGCTAATACCAATACTCTTCGAACTTCCACAAAATAGAATCAGAAAGAACACTGACAAACTCATTCATTCTATGAGGCCACAGTCACCCTGATTCCTAAACCACACAAAGACTCAACAAAGAAAGGAAAGAACTTCAGACCAATCTCCCTCATGAACATAGATGCAAAAATACTTAATAAAATACTGGCAAACCTAATCCAAGAACACATCAAAAGTATCATACACCATAATCAAGTAGGCTTCATCCCAGGAATACAAGGATAATTCAACATATAAAACCCCATCAATGTAATTCACCATATAAACAAACTGAAAGAAAAAAAAAACACATGATCATCTTGCTAGATGCTGAAAAAGCATTTGACAAAATCAAACACCCCATCATACTAAAAGACCTGGAGAAAATGGTCATACAAGGACCATACCTAGAAATAATAAAGGCAATATACAGCAAGCCAGTAGCCAACATCTAATTAAATGGAGAGAAACTCGAAGAATGTTCTCTAAACTCAGGGACAAGACAAGGATATCTACTTTTGTCATATCTCTTCAACATAGTACTTGAAGTTCTTGCTAGAGCTTATTGCTAAAGGAGATCAAGGGGATACAAATTGGAAACAAAGATGTCAAATTATCCCTATTTGGAGACTATATGGTAGTATACATAAGCGATCCCAAAAATTCCACCAGAGAACTCTTACAGCTGATAAACATCTTCAGCAAGGTGGCTGGATTCAAAATTAATTCAAAAAAATCAGATGGCCTTCTTTATACAAAAAATAAATGAGCTGGGGGGTTGAGAGGGAAGAGGGTGGGAGGGTGGGACTGGAGGGGGGCGTAGGGAGGGGATTGTGATTGAGATGTAACTTGAAGAAATAAAATATATATATATATAAAAAGAAACTAGGGAAACAACACCCTTCACAATAGCCACAAACAATATAAAATACCTGGGGGTAACTCTAAGCAAGCAAATGAAAGACCTGTATGACAAGAACTTCAAGTCCTTGAAGAAAGAAAGTGAAGAGGACATCAGAAAATGGAAAGATCTCTGATGCTCATGGATAGGTTGGAGCAACATAATAAAAAATGGCTAACCTGCCAAAAGCAATATACAGATTCAATGCAATTCCTATCAAAACACTACCACAATTCTTTATAGACCTGGAAAAAGCAATTCTCAACTTCATATGGAGTAACAAAAAACCCAGAATATCTAAATCAATCCTGTACAATAAAAAAATAAAATAAAATAAGGAGGTACCTCCATCCTAGTATTCAATCTGTAATACAGAGCAATAGTAGTAAAAACAGCATGGTACTGGTATAGAAACAGAACAGTGTATCAATGGAATCAAGTGAAGACCCAGAAATGAACCATGGTCACTTAATTTTTGACAAAGAAGCCAAAACTGTGCAATGGAGAGGACAGCGTCTTCAACATATGGTGCTGGTCCAACTGGATGTTGACATGCAAAAGAATGAAATTAGACCCATACTTACCACCTTGTACAAAACTTAAGTATAAGTGGATCAAAGACCTTAACATAAGACCTGAAACACTAAATCTATTAGAAAATAAAATGAGGAAAACCCTTGAACTCATTGGTACAGGTGACAACTTCCTGAACAGAACACCAACAACTCAGGCTCTAAGACCAACAATCAATAAACAGCACCTCATGAAACTGAAAAGCTTCTGTAATGTAAAAGACACTGTCATTTGCACAAAATGGCAACCTACAGATTGGGAAAAAACCTTACCAACCCCACATCTGACAGAGGGATAATATCCAAACTTACAAAGAACTCAAGAAATTAAATGCCAAGAAACCAAATAATCCAATCAAAAAATGGGGAACAGAACTAAAAAGAGAATTCACAAAGGAGGAATCCCTTATGACTGAGAGAGACTTGAAGAAATGCTCAGCATCCTTAATCATCAGAGAAGTGCAACTCAAGATGACTCTGAGATTCCATCTCATATCTGTCAGAATGGCTAAGATCAAAAGCTCAAATGACAACACATGCTGGCAAGATTGTGCAGAAAGGGGAACACTCTACATTGCTGGTGGGAGTGCAAACTTGTACAACCACTATGGAAATCAGTCTGGGATATCATAGAAAACTTGGAATAGCTCTGCCTCAGGACCTAGCCATACCACTTCTGGGTATACATCCAAATGATTCCTCACCAAATCACAAGGAAGTTTCCTCATCTATGTTCATAGCAGCCTTATTTGTAATAGCTAGAAATTGGAAACAACCCAGATTTCCCTGGGATAAAACAAAAACAAAAACAAAACAAAACAAAAAAACCTGTGGTACATCTACACAATGGAATACTTCTCAGCCATCAGAAACAACGAAATCATGCAATTTGTAGCCAAATAGATGGAAATAGAGAAGCTCATCCTGAGTGAGCTAACCCAGATTCAGAAGGATGCACATGGCATCTACTCACTTATGATCATATTTTGGCCATATAGCACAGGATAACTATACTACAACCAATGCACCAAAGGAAACAGGAACATAGACTTTGTTTCCTGTCAATGAGATACTTTGCCCTCGTGGTGCTGCCTTGAGGGCCTCCAGTGTATGCGGAGGCTCTTAGCCCTCACATGAGTGCTGAACTGGGGCAGGTGACTGTTATGTAGTGACACTCTGCTTCAGAGGAGTGTGATGGAAAGGACAGGGGGTAGAGGGTGGGAGGGTGGAACTGGGAGGGGTGGAAAGAGGACATTGTGATGGAGATGTAACCTGAAGTAATAAAAAATAGAAACAAATATTACAAAAATTTAATGAAACAAATTCTTGGACAATTGAAACAAATCAATAAAATTGACAAGCCCTTACCCAATTTAATGAAAATGTGTGGGATGAAGATGTAACCTGAAGCAATAAATAAATATTAAAAAAGATCCAAATTAACAAAATTAGAGCTAAAAATACGTAGATAACAGAAACACAGGAAACCCAGAGTATCATTAGGACCTACTTTAAAAACATGTTCTCCACCAAATTAAAAAATCTAAATCTAAAATAATTGGATAATTTTCTTGAAACATACCACTTATCATAGTTACACCAAGATGAACAGACATATAACTCCTATTGAAAATTAAGCAATAATTAAAATCTACAACTAGAAAAACCACAGGGCTAAGTAGTTTTAGTGCT
The DNA here is from genome assembly GCA_907164525.1 of Lophiomys imhausi. Taxonomy (NCBI): domain Eukaryota; kingdom Metazoa; phylum Chordata; class Mammalia; order Rodentia; family Muridae; genus Lophiomys; species Lophiomys imhausi. Next base: position 3,878,734 of record CAJQZJ010034157.1, on the reverse strand, counting down.
AACTCTTTCAAAGAAGAGTTGATGTTAACACTCCTCAAATTATTGAATAAAATACATACAGAAGGAACATTGTTCACTTCATTTTCTGAGGCTGCACCTACCCTGATACCAAATCAATGATCCAACAAAGAAAGAGAATTACAAACCAATTTACCTTATGAATATAGACGCAAAAATACTCAATAAAAATATATGCATGAATACCAAGAACACATCAAAAAATTCATCCACCATGATCAAGTAGGCTTCATATTAGAGATCCAGGAATGTTTCAATATATGAAAATCAATTAATGTAATCAACCATATAATTATATGTAGAAGTGGCCTTTGGTAAAATCCAATATTCCTTCACGATAAAATCCTTGAGAGATTAGGGATACAAAGTACATACATAATCATAATAAAGACTGTTTATAGTAAGCCCAAAAGCAATATCACCTTAAATGGAGAGAAACTCAAAGCAATTCCACTAAAATTAAGAAGGAGACAATGTTGTCCATTCTCCCCATACCTACTTAATAAAGCATTTGTATGTTAGCTAGAGCAAGAAGACAGCTAAAGGTGATGAAGGAGATAAGAATTGGAAAGGAAGAAATAAAAATACCTTTATTTGAAGATGATAGATAATATACATAAGTTTCTTTGTTTGGCTCCTATATCTGCAACAATGTCCAAAGCAACTTGGGAAGGACAGGGTTTTTTGGCTTATACTTCCAGAGCACTGATCATCACTAAAGGAAGTCAGGACAGAAATTCAAACAGGGAAAAAATCTGGAGACAGAAGTTAATGCAGAGGCAATGGAAACACGGTCCTTACTGGCTTGCTCCTAATGATTTTCTCAGCCTGCTTTTTTGTAGAACCCTGGAACATCAGATTGGAGATGGCACTGCCCACAATGGTGTGGGCCCTCTTCTGTCAATTACTAATTAAGAAATTGTCTTACAGTTCTGCTTACATTCATGTCTTACAGAAGCATTGTCTTAATTGAGGTTCCCTCTTCTCAGATGGACTTAGTTTGTGTCAAGATGACAAAAAACTATCCATCATGATAAAGGGCTTTAAAAATCCCACTGGAAAACTACATGTGACAAACACTTCCAGGAAAGTAGCTGGCAACAAAATTATCTGAAAAATATCAGCAGTGTTCCTAGATACAAATGACAGCTGGTGAGAAAGAAATCATGGAAACAACACCTTTCAAAATGGCTTCAGATAATATAAAATATCTTGGGGTACCTCTTTCCAAGCAAGTGAAAAATTAAATCTTCAAGTCATTGAAGAAGGAAATTGAAGAAGATATTTTAGGATGGATAGATCTCCCATACTAATGGAATGGTAGAATTATACAGTAAAAATAGCCATTATACCAAAAGTAATCTACACATTTATAGCAACCACCACCAACATTCCAAAACAATTCTCCATAGGTCTTTAAAAAAGAAAAATTTCAACTTTATTCAACTTTATATGGAAGCTCATGCACACACACACACACACACACACACATACACACACTCACATACACAACATATGAATAATAAAATAATCTGAATAATAGAAGACCTGCTGGAAGCATCACCATCCTCAAACTCAAATTGTACTATAGAGCTATAGTAATAAAGACGGCATTGTGTTGGGACAAAACAGACATTTTGATTGATGGAAGCAAATTAAAGTTCCACACATATTTTTATAACACCTATGAACTCTTGATTTTTGATAAAGAAACTAGATACACACATTATAACACACACACAGACACACACACGCACAACAGTTTCAACAAATGGTGCTGATCAAACTGAATGACTACATACAGAAAAATTCAAATAGATTCATAACTCATCTCCCTGAACAAATCCCAAGTCCAAATGGATCAAAGATCAATTTAATATAAATTGATATAAAACAATCAATATAAAACATTCAGATATACTGAATCTGATAGAAGAGGTAGTGGATAATAGCTTTGAAACTTATCAGCACAAGAAAAGTCTTACTGAACAGCATTCAGTTAGCACAGGGACTAAAATCAATGATGGATGAGTGAAAACTCATAGAGCTGAAAAGTTTTGTACAGCAAATGACTCCATAATTTGTGTAAAACTACATCCTAAGAGCAGAACAAAATTATACTACAACTAGACATGTGGTAAAAGCTAATATCCAAAGTATTCAAAGTATTAAAGAATTCAAAACAACTAGATATCAAGAAAACAACACAATTTAAAAATGGGATAAATGACTATTAGTTTGCATTTTTAATTATCCTAAACAGTTTATGACAGTTGCTAACAAAAGGCCAAAACTTCACATTTCATTTTTAAGCGTTACCAAGATCCAATACCTTAAAAAGTTAACCTTATTTTTGTATCAATATACAAAGATCAATACTGATGTAGCCAAATATAATCTTAATTTTGTATCAATATACAAAGATATAAGAGCATATTCAGTAATCTGTCCCTTTTTCTTTATCATTCCTATATTATGTCTATATCCCATTTTTTCTTAAGTCTTTTCACCCCAATATAGGAGGAAATGAAGGATACAGAAAAGAAAAAGAGGGAAATCCCTGGGTCTAACCTCAAAAACCTATTTAACAAGACCATTTAATACCTTGTAATATTTCCCCCTAAATAAAAACAAGTATCTATAACCCATCAAATGACCAAAGGGGGGGGGGGAGCAACCACTCCGCCTTCTGGAAATGGGATGTTGCACTCTGAAAATTACTTCCTGCTGGTTTGGTACGTAGTAAACCTGTTTGGGGCCCAAATAAGAATAGTCATTCAAGCATGTCACTTTGTTAGGTACTAGGGTAGTGTATCACAGTTATTTTCTAAGTTAATCAGAAATCAAGTTGTTAAGAGACAAGCAACATTTTCTTATCCAAATATAAGGAAATATATAGGTAGTCTTCAAAAACCTCAAGAGACCTATAGAATATGGCATTCAAAGATGTTCTCTTAACTCAAGATGTTTTTGATATCAAGACATGTCAGCTCCTGGCAGTACCCCTTATTCTACTCCAAGTACATGATGAACATCGAAGAATCTCCAATTGGAGATGGTTGAATTAGTGGCAAGCCTGCCACTTGGCAAGAAAAAAAATCCCTTGCTTGTAGACAGACTTGCTGTCTAAAAAGGACAAAACTTGGAAGCAGGTAAGTTGACAGTTGAGCTCTGCCAAGACAGGGTAGACAAGTCCTTCATAATTTTTGCTTTACAATTAATGTCTGTCAGAGAAATGGGACCAAATGGCTGAAGATTGATGCTGTAATGTACGAAGAGAAACTGGGAACTGTCCAAGCAGCCACTGGTATGTCATTTCTTAGTTTTGGAAGCTGCTGGCCCTGCACTTCCTGTATAATCAGATATATTTATCCTTCTTAGGTCTCTGATGTTGTTGAAGACTAGGTAGCAATAGTCCCACAGTTAAATTTTGAGTTGTTTAGAAATTAAGAGGGTTAGCTGGATTTAAGAAGATGTTTTTAAAATTGTGATGCAAGTTAGGATGGAAGCTGAATTGGATATAGACCTTTAAACTCATGGAGATGGTTGGAGAGTGGAATGTTAAAGTCAGTTGCCAAATACATATGGAATGGACATTGGGAATGTACGATAAGCCTTATGATTCTCATAATTGTGGCCTAATTATTTTTGTTGTTTTGTATTGTATTTATTTTGTATTTGTATTGTATTGTATTGTTGTTATAAGAGAAAGAGCCATTTGTTGGACTAAAAGGGGGAGATGTTGGGAGGAAAAAGATATACCTTAAACTTAAAGAAAAAAAGGAAGTGGATGGGGGGGCTGGGGAGAAGAGGTTGGGAGGGTGGGACTGGAGGGGGGAGTAGGGAAGGGATTGTGATTGTGATTGAGATGTAACTTGAAGAAATAAAATAATAACAATAATTTTAAAAAAGAAAAAATGGGATAAATATCTATACAGTTTTCAAAAGAGGAATCTCAAACACTTAAGGGAACTGAGAAACACTTAATGAAAGAATTAACATTTTAAATTATCAGGGAAGTGTAAATGAAAAAGAACTTTTGGGTTTCATTTTACACCTGTCAGAATGGCTAAGACTGATGCAATACAACAAATGGCAGTTCATGTTAAGGAGAATGTAGAGTGAGGGTAGCCCTCATCCATTGCTGATAGGACTGAAATTTGTATAGCCACTATGGAATCCAGTGTAGTAGTTCCTTCAAGAAAATAGGATACGATCTAACTCAAGATCCATCTATATCATTCTTGGGCATATACCCCAAAGATGATTCACCCTACCACAGACAAACTTGCTTAAACATGTTGTGGTTGCTGTATTCATAATAGTTAGAAACTGAATCAATCTTGCTGTTCCTCAACATATGAATAGAAAAGAAAATGTGATAAATTTACACAATGGAGTACTGTTCTGCTGTGAAACAAACAAAATCATTAAATATGCAGGTAAATAGATGGAATTAGAGAAAAAAAACCTCCTGAATTAGGTACCTCAACCCTGTAAAGAGAAATATAGTATAGATAAATATAGTATGTGTTCAGTTATATGTAGATATTAGATGTTAAGTCAATGATAACCAAGGTACAATCCATAGAACTAGAGTTTAGGTATAGAATAAGGGACTGGGAGATATATGTAGATTGCCCTAAGAAATAGAATATATAATTATGGATGGATATTGGGTGTGGGGAACAGGAGGAATAAAATTAGAGGAGAAAAAGGAGGTAATGAGGGAGAAGATACAGGGAGAGACTGCAGAAATTAAGGAATATCTGTGGGGTAATATGAAAAACTGATAGAAACTCCCTAAAGTATTGGCATATATTAATGAGATGTAAATGAAACCATCAAATAATGTTGAGATACAGCCCCAAAAGGACACTCTTGTCACCAAGTGACCCTTCCTGTGCCTGAGTTGGGTTACATCTATTAGAGATGGTGGCCAAAAGGGTCCCAGGAGGGCTCCACTAAAACAGTCTGTGCCAAGAGTATAGGTTGATCTCTCTTGCTGAAGACAACATCTCCACAACCAATTCAATATGAAGAATCAAGCTGCTGCCTACATAAAGCCTTCACTCCTATGTTCTACCATCTTTGGTACAGAGAAAGATAAACACCAACTCAGCCACAAACCATCTGCTTTACCATAATGTCCTGCCTGCAAGATATGCTAGTTCAATAGCGGCACAATGCTTGTGGAAGTACCTGACCAATATGTGGTTTGAGTTAAGCCCCACTCCATGGGTTAGAACCCATTCCCAATAACTGCTTGGGTGACCACGAATTTATGACTAGCGAGCCCAGGGACCAATGGTAAGAACAAACACTGTTGTTCTATTATTGGTATGTAGCAAAAAAATAACTTCTAATGACATTCCTTAATACAGTGCAGATCAATGCTTTGCTCAACAACCATCAGGGAAACTCCTCCCTGCATCAATGGGAACGAACACTGAGACCCACAGCCAGACATGATGTAGAGAGTGACTGGCCTTTCAACACTCAGCCCCAAAAAGGGGCTTGTTGTCTTCATCAAATCCCTCCCCGCAGGGCTGAGACCTCTCATCCAGAGGATGTGGAAAGAGCCAGAGTGGATCGAAGGCACCAAAAAACAAAAGCCCTAAAGTTCAACAGGATCCAAGAGCATATGAACCCATAGAGACTGGTAGTATGCACAGAATCATCAGAGGGTCCATACCAAATAGGATCTTAGAGCTGAAAGGAGAAATGGACACATGTCCCCTACCTATAACCCAGAATCTGTCTGCAATTCTTTACCATTTACAAGTGAAAATTTAGTTTTCACCAAGGGAGAATCACTTGAGAAAAAAATTACTTTTTTCTTTGTTTGTTTGTTTTGTTTTTTCGAGATAGGGCTTCTCTGTGTAACAGTAGCTGTCCTGGACTCACTCTTTAGATCAGACTGGCCTTGAACTCACAGTGATCCTCCTGCCTCTGCCTCCTGAGTGCTAGGATTATAGGCCTGCCAAACAAATTACACTTAAGGAAAGTCTGCTTGCCCAGCAGTAGATAGCCAACAGAAAATTAACCCACATCATCTTCAAAGATTGCTTGTCTCTTAATGTGACAAAAGTTTTGTTGTTGTTGTTGCTATTGTTTGGACTTTAGTTTTATCTTGCATTTACCTTTTTATGTTTATGCCTATCCCTGCTTTATTTTATTATACACACAAAAAAACACACACGTATATACATGTATGTCTGTATGTATGTGTATTTTTTTATTCTCTTTTTGTCCTTTCTATACATACTATGACTTCCAGTTTAGTGTTTTTTATGGAATTCCTGAGTGTGTGTATTAGGGGTCTCTGAAACTATATCTGTTTCTTGAACGTTTTCTTCATTTTTTTCTATTTGTTCATTTTGTCCTACTTTGGTGTGTAAGTTATATTTGTTTTATTATTCTATATTATTTTATTATTATCCATTAGAAATTTGGAGAGGAAGTGAGGAGAAACTTGGAGGAGGAGAGGCAGGTAAAACTGTAATAAGGATACATTATATAAGAAAATAACGTATTTTCAATAAAACTACAAAAATAATAGTTTGTTCTTTGATTAAATCTCAAAAGCACACTAAGTCATTTTTTTCTCATATCTACCTTCTCCCATGCTGGGTGCTCAGTCTAGAGGAATATTTTCTTGTTTGCAGGAAGCCAATATCTTCCTGTTACTTGACCTATTTAATTATGGAAAGAACTATACAACTTTGAAGGAAACACTGACAACATATATTTCACAAATTAAAATAACCCTTCTGTGCTTATCTTCTATGCTTGACTATCTGTATACATTAGCTAGCATCAACCCTTAATTGAGCTACATCAAACACAGGGTCGATTTGGACACAGTTTTTAGTGACTCCTTATGCTGGTTACTTTTATGGTAGTGCAGTCATTCTTACAACTTCAGCTGCTGATTAGTCTTCCAGTAAGATAGCTGTTGTCAAAGATAAATTGTGCAGTTTAGGGTGCAGCTTAGTGAGTTAATTTCAGATTCCCTGCAGGGTGTATGAATGACTGCCATCTGGTCATGCTGATGTTGGTGATGTATAATTTATTGACATACTTCATCATCTCTAACTTCAATGGTTGCCTAGCATAAAGCCTTACATCTTACAACAAAACTCTCATAGTAAATGAGTATCATCCCGTGACTGTCAGCCCAGAAGAGCTATGTGTCTTTTTACAATCTTCCTAGTTTCCAGTATTAACATACTGATATTCCAAAATCAGTTTAGCCTAATACTCCCGTGGCAGCTTTTTTCTGATTACTTTCTTTCCAGTAAGTACTTTTTCACAATAATTTTTGACATTTGCAGGTTATGGATGCAAGAGGCAGATAGATGGTCACTCTATGATCAGTTCAATATTCGACGGCATTTCTACACTACCTTTGCCTCGTTCCATCCACTGCTTAGCTTACCTTCACTAAGTCAGGAGCCGTTAGTTCCTTCTCCACGTTGAGTAGCCTTACACGGAGCTGTCATCCTCCCAATCTCCAGCATTCCAGATTGTCATATGTCCTTTATCACTTTTTGAACCCTAACATGTCAATTCTCAAGCATGAGAAATATTAATGGTTAGAATCATTGATTTTAGGAAAGTAACACTACTATAGAGAAATGATAATAAAATCATTTGGAAATAAATTTAACCCCTCATTAAACTGTGAAAATGAGAGAATTCCATAAAGATTTGTGATGAAATCTAGTCTGAGAAACGCAAATGTACTGAATTTGTATTGGAGCCCAAATTTGTTTCTTCTTATCTTTGTTGGATTTGATATTTTGTTTTACTATATAATTTCCATCCATTATATATACTATTCAAATAGGTGGCTTTTTCTTTTAACTTATCTTTTGATAATCAAATAATAAATATTATATATATATATGTCAGTTTAAGCCACAACTCTCCCTTCCAATACTCCCATGTTATTTCCCACACGTATGACATTCATATATATATATATATATATATATATGAAACAGATATCACAGATAGATAGGTAGATGAGATGAGGTCGATAGATAATAGATAATAGATAATAGATAATAGATATGTGATAGAAAGATAGAAAGAAAGAAATATGCTGACTCCACTTAATGTTGCTCAAATGCATGTGTATATGGGTGACCACTCCCAATTAGTGAACCTATTAGGAGTCTTACCCTGTAAGAAAACATACTATTCCTATTCTAGCAGCCACTGATTTCATGAAAGTCTTCATCTAGGTTTTTCTTCATCCTACATTTTCAGGTAGGCTGCTGTTGTCATTGCCTTAAGAAGCGTACTGATTTTAAAGCTTATTTAAAATTAATGATAATGAGAACCCATGGCATGTAATGTGCTATAGGAATAAGAAGTTCTTTGCATGCAACACAGATTTTACTACAATTTAATAATCTCTGAGAAAAAAATTATTACTACTAATTATCATGAATATGCAGCAAAATGTGAAGTATACAATATACATTTTGTTAAATGATTCATAAAATATATCTATTAATTTTATGAACAAATCATTTTAATGTTTTGTAAAATTGGACTCAGGATCTTTATCCATTGGATAAAATATACCCATATTTCCTTAACACTCTAAAAAGTTACATATATATATATATACACACACACTTACATGTGTATTTACAAATATGTCTGTCTATTAATACAATTAATTTTTTCTTTTCTGAATACTGCTATTTTTTATGTACAAAGTTGAAACTTTTTTCTCTTTCCTTTTTCACTGTTTTTGTACACACACATATATAATGTATGCATATATTCCTAAATATAACCTGCTGAGTCTATATAATGTCATTTGTATATATGTTTTCAGGCTGACCTTTTGACACTGGAAAACCAGTTGTTCTCTTTCTTGTGATTACCACCTCAGGCTATACCCAGACGCTTGTAATATTTTATGTAAGGTTCAGTCCTTGTGGGTTATTCCTCATCCAATATATCATACTCATGTCATTCTTTTTTTCCAAGAATAATATTATATTGATTAATTGGGAATATCACATCATATACCCCATCATACTCACTTCCCAGTCCTCCCAGATCTGTCTCCCACTCTGTGACCTCCACCAAAAGAAGGAGGAGAAGTAAAAGGAGAAGACAATAAAAATGAAGAAGAATACAAGGAAGGAGAAGATGAAGAAGGAGAACAAGAATAAAGAGAAGAAAAAGGAGAAGAAGAACCAAACTAACAAATAACAAGTCCAACTTATGTTGGCATATTCACTGGAGCATGGTCAAACTCACAGTGGCCAGTCCCTTAAACAAACAAACAAACAAACAAACAAAACTGAGTCTTTCTGTACCCACACCCCTACCAGAAGTCATCAATTGTGCAGAGATGCACTTCAGTATCCTTATCAAAATTCTTAAGAGTTTCTTCGATGGCTTTCTGTCTAAGCTGTTAGGTTCTGAGGGGTGGTGTAGGGTGAGGTGAGCATATAAGTTATCACAGAAGCCTTCTATGTACGTCTTTCTCAATTGTGAGTCTGACATCATTAACTTCCATACCCTTTATAGTCTGCTGGAGTACAGATCACAGACTTCCACATGATTTATGGTGACAACAGAAACTATGGACATTCAAATGGTCTCCAGTGTCACCACATACTATGAACCTCAGCATGGTATCCAGTGGCGGTATGGACACAAACATCAAAATGGCCCTCTGTTGCAGTACAGGTCAAGGATGTCAATATAACCTCTGGTGCAAGACAGGCCACTGGCACTAATAAGGTCCTCAGCAGCAGCCCAGCCAACTGACATCAACAGAGCCTCAGATGGCAACATATAAAACTACCATTCACACAGCCCTTGGTGGCAATATGGTTCATGAACATCAGCATTAATTCAGGTAACAGCACAAACTAGAGACATCCACATGACCTTCAGCTATAACATTGGCCACAGGCATCAACACACACCCCATTTGCAGCAGGCCATGGGTCATGTTGATGTCTGTGATCTGTTCTGCCACCAATGGCCATGTTGGGGTCATTCTTCCCCAGTACACCGTTGGTCAGTCTTGGTGAGACTTTATAGGTGTAGCTTCTAATGTTATTAGGAGAAACAATCTCACAACCAACTCCTCGATTCTATAGCTCTTACAATCCTTACATACCCTCTTTGGTAATGTTTTATGAAAGTTAGGTTCAGGGAATGCTTTGTAGATGTATTAATTGGGACGAGGCTCCAGAATGGCACAATAATCCGAAATGTGTAGTAGTGGCATGCATATCTTTGTTGGTAATCAACAGCTTCCTAATTGTACTTAAGACCTACTCAACTCGGGGGATACCATGCCTGATGTAGGAAACCAGATAACCTCTCAGTGCTGTTGAAACCATGATTATTGCAGGATAATATACTAAAAGTTTGGTCATGCTTGTTGTATTGGCTTAACTAGAATTTGCTGTTAGCTCATGAATCAATTTTTTTATACATACCTATCATTTTGTTTCCCTACATAGGCTAAAGGAGTACAAACTATTTGAAATGCAACATATTTGTTGGTTTTGAAGTGTTTAACTGTCCAGTGATAAAAATGAATGTAATACACAGAGAAAAAATAATTATTAAAGAGTAATATCCTATAGGTCAGGATCTGCTATATCTTTTTGTACAGGGTAAGGCAGTCAGTATTTTAGGTTTTGAGATCAAATGTATGGTCTGACACTATTGCACAAAAATATTCACCAAAGGTGCATACTCATTCAGGTATCCTAAACTCCAATAAATTTCATTTATACAAAGAAGCTCCCACTTGGATAACTTCATAGTACCCTTCATAGCTTTACATTATTTTCAAATTTTTTATTAAATATTTATGATTGTTGGCTATGAGCATGTGTTTTATTTCTAATAATATAAGAATGAATAACCCTAAAACTGGATAGTAAAAACTAATATGTCTGTTAGTATTATGATTGTCACAAAGGATAAATAATTATTATTTAGCTCTTAAAATTACTAGTTGAAATACAGCAGCAGCAATGCTACTAAAATTTGAAAAATACAACTCAATAATGTATATTAAAGTTTTTATAGGGATAGAGATAGACTATGACATTCATTTACTCGTGGACTTTAGTCACTCTGTATCTAAAAATGTTCTTAGCACTACATTATTCTGCTGCTCAAAATCCAGGAATTCATCTCCATCTGTTTAACATGCCTGACTTACATTTTAACAATCTTATCCAGTGTGGATATGTGATGCTGGAAAGAGAAGTGGACTCTGAGGAAAGGCACATCAGAAGCGTGAGCCCTCTGAAAGCTTGTCAATTTTCTCTTCAGACAGAACTTGTCAGATAAACCCCCATGACAATAGTGAATATTTCATCTTCTGTAGAAGTGAGGCAGTCACACAGCTAACCTCACTGAGCCTCAGGTCATCAAACAGAGATGGGAAGTGTTGACTCCACCTCTTGAGTTTCTAATTGAGATAAAAGGGCCACTCAAATGCCCTAATTAATCACTTGTATTTCAAACATATGCCATGAATAATATAGTTTAATCTCTCCTTTTTTTTCTGCTTTCATTACCATAGAAATTCCCAAGGGAAAATCTTGCTGTCTTTCTCTGCCTTTATTTTCATTAGAATTCCTCATGAAATGTTTTTACTAAGATTTTTAGTCCATACTTCTCCAAGTATTTGCAGCACAAAGTGGTAGAATAATAACCCCTAGGAGAAATATCCCTTCAAAAAATAAGGTCAATTTTTGTAATGTTTTAAAAATGAAGCACAGATTCAAACCTACAAGTCAAAGTCCACTTGATCAAAGGATCAGTTGCCAAAAACTAGAGGCCACTTCTTACATCACAGACTGAAGGATTCTATACAGGACCATTAGATTGGTTCAGTCAGAACTGTGTTGTTTCTGCTCAGGTTCATGTCACTCTGCCCTTTGTCCCTGAACCGTCTACCAACAATGTGACCCTCTATCACCCAGAACTTGTCTGTGTTCTTCTGTGAGCCTAACCCTGGCCTTCATTCTATGAGAATGTGACCCAGTCACATAGAAAACTTTAAAGCACAAAATACAGATATTTTGTACAAGCTGATAACACTGTATGGGTAGTTAAAGATATACAGATCCTGAATTATAGAAATCAAATTCAGAAATTGCAAAGTTAGAGACAACCTTGGCTATTTGTGTGTTGGTGGAGTGAGGTTATAACCTGAATGCCACCTACACATGTAGATTTACATCATTTGCTCTAAAAAAAAGAAAGTGATAAATGCATTTTCTCTCATCCCATCAGTGTGAATTATATAGGAAAATGCTTCTGAAAATAGTCTGAGTCAAAAATGTTTCAACTAATGCCTACCTAAAAGGCATTTCTGACACAGAGCATAGATGGGAAACCTATCAGCCATATTGAAAGCAACATTGCATGAAGAACAGCATCAGGTGTGACTCAGTTCTAGCTACTCCGGAATTATGTGCAGCAAACATAATGGCACCAACTTTCTTTCACTGAGGATATTCAAGAGCTATCTTTTTTTTTGTATGTAAATCCTTGTAATTTTATTCTTTTTTTACTTGTTTCTTTTCTTTTTTTGTTTTTTTTCCTTTATTTTTCATTTCTTCAAGTTACATCTCAATCGCAGTCCCCTCCCTATTCCCCCTCCAGTCCCACCCTCCCACCCTCAACCCGCCATCCTCTTTCCTTTTTTTTTTCTTTTAAGTTTAAGGTATATCTTATTTCCCCCTACAGTTTCTCCTTTCAGTCCAACAAATGGCTCTTTCTCTTATAATAATAAATACAATACAGTACAACAGAGGTAATTAGGCCACAGTTATGAGGGTTATATGGCTTAACGTACATTCCCAATGACCAGTCCATATGTATTTGGTACTTGACTTTAACATTCTACTATCTAAACATCTCCATGAGTTTAAAGGTCTATATCTGACTCAACATTCATACTAACTTGCAACACAATTTTAAAAGTATCTTCTTAGATCTATAACACTCTCTTGACTCCTAAACAACTCAAAATTAAATTATGAGACTCTAGCTTTCTGTTCTTCAACTACCTCAGAGACCTGAGAGGGATAAATATATCTGATTTTATAGGAAGTACAGGGCCTTCAGCTTCCCAAACTAAGAAATGACATACCTGTGGCTGCCTGGACAGTTCCCATTTTCTCTCCATACATTACAGCATCGATCTTCAGTCATTTGGCCCCATTTTTCTGACAGACATTGATTGTAGAGCAGGGGTTATGAAGGACTTACCTACCCTGTCTTGGTAGAGCTAGGCTGTCCACTTACCTGCTTCCAGGTTTTGTCCTTTTTGTACAGCATTCTGACTACAGTTGGGACAAGGGGCTTTTCCTACCAAGAGATAGGCTTGCGACTAATTCAGTCATCTCCCACTGGAGATTAAAATGCCCTTTGCTTAGACAGTTATGATGCTTCTAATTTGAAGCTGAATATTAAGTATCCTGAAGCAGTGGGATCCTTGGGAATATAAGCCAGCCATTGGGAGTTCCATAGACCTGGAGACACATTGAAGGGAGTGTTCTCCAAGGAAACAAACAGACTAAGAAAACCGTGTTTCCGTTTCAGGTATAAATCCTTTTTACTGACGTTTTACAAATTTGTTTTTAATATGGAAACCTGTAATACTGTATTTTAAACAATATTGCTTCTCTTCTAATTACTTATACTGTAAATTGTCATCTTAACTCTGCATTTATTGACAGTTATAATGAGTTATAATAAACAGAATAGGATAAATATTACAGGATGGTAAGCAGAGTATTTATATCTTGTCATGGTAATGTAGTAACTGGTGTCATTTTTATTTGAGACTGATTTATTTGATTCTTTTTGAATTATTATATGAATTTTCAAAATATTTTATATGATAATAAAAATATGCAAACAATATGAAATTTAATTTTGCTAATATATGAAAGGAAATACTAAAAAACATACTCAAAAGTATCATCAAACAATGTAGAGTATATGATAGTAATTTATTTAGGGAAACACTTTAAATGTACTACGTAAGATTGAAATATTTTCGAATAGAATAAACATGTATGCAAATGAAACATTAAATTCCCTTTCAATATGTAAACAAAAGAAATTTTGAATGCCAGAATATAATTGATAATTTTTTATAGTTTTGCAAAAAACTGACTTTGTTTTTGGAAATAACGTTTGAGTAAATGAAGTAAAAAAAAATAACTGAAATAATGCAGAATCCACTATTTACCAATAAATTGTTTTTTTGTTACTCAATTAAGAATTAGACAAATATTAAGTTGTCTTTTGTTGTTTGGCAAAATGTTTCCTGGGCAGACACTACACACACATCAATTTTCCCCAGAGAGGGAACCCATGACAGACCAAAATATAGATACCTTCATAGTCCAACTTGGTCAACCAAGTTGGGAATATTGGAATTACTTACAGGAGCAGAAATGACTCAAAGATAATTTTATTACCAAAGCCCACTCCAGCTCTGTGACACCTCACAAAGCTGGGAACCTTGAGAACACTGCATAGCCTGAGGGCAGATCAATGGGTTGAAGAGTGCCCTTTCCAGGTACCTCCCTTGGTCTTAACCTCAGCTGTGTAGCTTAGCTTGTTCCTGTTTCTTCCAGGCAGCGGGTCTAGTCTCAGAGTCTTCTTTGCAGCTTGGTTCAGTTGAGAGTCTTCCTTGCACCTGGTTTATCTGAGTGATTCTTGACAATCTTTAATGCTCTGGAAGGAGGGATCTAGACAATATGGTCAATTGTAGGCGCTTTCCAAAGCTACTTCGAGTTACTTGACTTCCTACAAAAGAGACTGCTTTGCAAGGGGAATGCTTCGTTATCAGGGGAAATTGGTACCCACCTTTCCTGTGAAGTTATACAATGTTCTTGCTTCTCATAAGGATTGAGGTGATTTCTTTTCTTTAAAATATTTTATTTTCTTGTTTAATGTTTATTTATTACTTCAGGTTACATCCCCATCACAGTGTCCTCTTTCCACCCGTCCCAGTCCCACCCTCCCACCCTATACCCCCCATACCTTCCATCCCACTCCTCCAAAGTGGAGTGTCCCTACATATCAGTCCCCCGCCCCAGTTCAGCAGTCATATGAGGGCCGAGAGCCTCCTTATATGTAGTATGGGGGCCTACAAAGTACAACTACTAAGGCAGTGTCTCATTGACAGGTAACAATGTCTATGTTCCAGTTCTCTTTGGTACATTAGCTACAGTATAGTTATCCTATACTATATGGCTAAAATACCATTAAAAGTGAATAGATGCCATGTGCATCCTTCTGAGACTGAGTTAGTTCACTCAGAATGAGCTACTCTAGTTCCATCCAATTGGCTACAAATTGCATGATTTCATTGTTTCTGATGGCTGAGTAGTATTCCATTGTGTAGATATACCACAATTTTTTTATCCATTCCTCAGTTGAGGTACATCTGGGTTGTTTTCAGTTTCTAGCTATGACAAATAAGGCTTCTATGAACATAGATGAGGAAACGGCCTTGTGGTTTGGTGAGGAAACGTTTGGGTGTATACCGAGAAGTGGTATGGCTGGGTCTTGAGGTAGAGCTATTCCAAGTTTTCTAAGATATCACCAGACAGATTTCTATAGTGGTTGTAAAAGCTTGCACAAGAAAATACATTTAACCTTTAGTTACATTGATATCTAACTGTCTGCACTCAGCACATTGTCCCTGAACCATAATAAATAGATCACCACAATTGAAATTTAATATGAAACTTCTGGGTCTTCATTTTATTTGCATGTAAAATTATAGTCTCATGCATTTAGTATAGAAAAGTAGTCCACTTTTATTTTCTCATGAAATTTAGATAATTTGAACATAGTTACAATTTATTTTATTATCAGAAAAAAGTTGATTATTTATTTATTTATTTATTTATTTATTTATTTATTTATTGCTTCAGGTTACATCTCCACCACAGTGTCCTCTTTCCACCCCTCCCAGTCTTGCCCTCCCACCCTCTAACCCCTAACCCTTCCATCCCACACCTCTGTAGTGGAGTGTCCCTACATAACTTTCCCCTGCCCCAGTTCAGCTGTCATATGAGGGCCAAGAGCCTTCTCATACACTGGGGGCCTACAAGGCAGCACCACTAGGGAAAAGTGGCTCACTGACAGGGAGAAAAAGAAAAAGTCTGTGTTCATGTTCCCTTTGGTGCATTGGTTGTGGTATAGATATCATGTACTATATAGCTAAAATCCAACTATAAGTGAATAGATGCCATGTGCATCCTTCTGAGTCTGGGTTAGCTCACAGCTCACTCAGGATGAGCTTCTCTAGTTCCATTCATTTGGCTGCAAGTTGCATAATTTCATTGTTCCTGATAGCTGAATAATATTCCATTGTATAGATGTACCACAGTTTTTTAATCCATTCTTTGGTTGAGGGACACCTGGGTTGTTTCCAGTTTCTAGCTATTACAAATAAAGCTGCTATGAACATAGATGAGGAATCTTCCTTGTGATTCGGTGAGGAGTCATTTGGAAGTACACCCAAACGTGATATGGCTGGGTTTCAAGGCAGAGCTATTTCAGTTTTCTAAGATATTGCCAGACTGACCTCCATAATGGTTGCACAAGCATGCCCTCCCACCAGCAATGGAGGAGGGTTCCCCTTTCTCCACACCTTCTCCAGCATGTGTTGTCATTTGAGCTTTTGATCTTAGCCATTCTGACAGGTGTGAGATGGACTCTTAGAGTCCTCTTGAGTTGCATTTCTTTGATGGTTAAAGATGCTGAGCATTTCTTTGAGTGTCTCTCAGCATTTAGGAATTGCTCCTTTGTGAATTCTCTGTTTAGCTCTTTTCCCCATTTTTTGATTGGATTATTTGATTTCTTGGCATTTAATTTCTTGAGTTCTTTGTAAATTTTGGATATTAGCCCTCTGTCAGATGTGGGGTTGGTGAAGATTTTCTCCCAGTCTGTAGGCTGCCGTTTTGTTCTAATGACTGTGTCTTTGGCCTTACAGAAGCTTTTCAGTTTCATGAGGTCCCATTTATTGATTGTTGGTCTCAGGTCTTGAGCTGTTGGTGTTCTGTTCAGGAAGTTGTCAAGTGTGCCAATGAGTTCAAGGGTTTTAGACGAGAATAAAATAGTTAAGAAAATTCAACGACTATCACTTATGGTAGTAAAAGGAAACAATTTGTGATACTTGGGATTAGTAATTTCAAAGTCTACAATGGAGCAGTAATCAGCAGTTTGGTCATGGTAGAAGCCAGACCCAGAGTTGAAAGAGATTGGGTGATTTAGTTAAATACCTAGAGCATGTGTTCCTCACTTCGATCACAAATAATAAAAGTAAGAACTATGTCATAAAGCAATTTTATTCTCCAAATCATACATTTTTTTAAAGGAAAAGACCCTCTAAATTTTAAACTTATAAAATACCAAAATTACATTGAATAACAGATTCCTATATTAATCTTGTATTACAAAATTAATTGGGGCTCGAGACATGGTCCAGAGATTAAGAGCTTTCAATGATCTCTCCAATGGAGGGTCAGAATTCAGTTCTCCTCAGAACTTTCATGTAGCTCATAGTAGCCTGTAACTCCTGCTCCAACTACATATAAGCTTCTGGTCTTCCCAGCTTGTGTACTCACCCGCTCATAATCCCACTAGACACACATACATATAAATAATTAACAATAAGATCGAACATACATATTCATTCATATATACAGATACACACATCTGTCTGCCTGTCTATGAATACATCAGAAAAAAAATCTCATTTGAACCTCAAACACAAATGAGAGTAGAAAATCTTAGTGTTTTGTATAAAGACAATAAATACCTGGTCTTACATTCCAGGCATTAGGAGATATTGTACTTTTACTATATGTAATATATATCATAAAATACCATATCTAAATTATAAAAAGAAAATTACAAAAACAAGGCATAACATTCAGTAAACTGTGGAGATTTTGATTTGGACACTTTACAAATTAAGATAGCTAAATATCCAAATGACATGGAAATATGATCAATGTCCCTACCTAGTTGGCATATGTCATCTAAAGCATAAAAATCTAACAACTCTTTTGGCCAATAAAAGTGTGAATACAAAAGTGGCTGCTAGCTTGTGCAACCACTATGGAGATCAGTCTGGCGATATCTTGGAAAACATGGAATAGCTCTGCCTCAAGACCCAGCCATACCACTTCTGGGTATACATTCAAATGATTACACACCAAATCACAAGGAAGTTTCCTCATCTATCTTCATAGCAGCCTTATTTGAAACAGCTAGAAGCTGGAAACAACCCAGATGTCCCTCAACCGAAGAGTGCATTAAAAAACTGTGGTACATCTACACAATGGAATACTACTCAGCCATCAGAAACAATGAAATCATGCAGTTTGCAGCCAAATGGATGGAACTAGAGAAGCTCATCCTGAGTGAGCTAACCCAGACTCAGAAGGATGCACATGGCATCTATTCACTTATAGTCGGTTTTTAGCCATATAATACAGGATAACTATACTATAACCAATGCACCAAAGGGAACATGAACATAGAATTTGTGTCCTGTCAATGAGACACTTTGCCTTAGTGGTGCTGCCTTGTAGGCCCCCAGTGTATGAGGAGGCTCTTGGCCCTCATATGACTGCTGAACTGGGGCTGGGACTGTTATATAGGGACACTCCACTCCAGAGGAGTGTGATGGAAGGGATAGGGGGTAGAGGGTGGGAGTGTGGCACTGGGAGGGGTGGAAAGAGGACACTACAAAGGAGATGTAACCTGAAGTAATAAATAAAATAAACTTCTTAAAATATAGTGAACAAACAACCTTGTTATTTAAGATTAATTACTAAACATAAGTTTACCCATTATGAAATCTCAGGTATACCTTTCAAGAAAAGAACATATATTCCTACAACAAACGTTTTAAGGGATATTTCATAGTAAATAAGCTAGAATAACCTCTACCTCCCACATATTTACATACACAGAAATGAATAAGGAAGTGAGAAATAACTGTGACATCTTCATACAAAAGTATATCACATATATTTAAAAAAAAATGATCCTGTTTATCACCACATACAGGCTCACAACTCATCACCCAACAATATGGATGACTCTAGATAAATGCTGGGAAAATTGACCATAGTTCTAGATATATTTATAGGTTAGTCAAGATTTGTCAAGCTAGGGACTTATGATTATCTATTTTGTTCATTTATAGAATCTGTGATCTAGGAGTTTCTCAAAAGCATCTTTTCAAAGCTGCTACTTCCATATGAGGAAAGGCCCTTCATACAGTCATGACATTCTCATTGGTTTTTCCTTTGCTGTGTAGATTTTTTTTTAATTTAATGAAACCAATTTATTTATATTTATTTTGTTTTATTAATCTTTTTGAGACTTGTCCCATCAAATATCACTTTGTCTATTGAAATGTTGTGTCATGTTCATTAGATATCTTCTTCTATGAGTTTCCTAGATTTGGTTCTATAGTGTTAAGTCTTTAATTCATTTTGAGTTTATTGTATTAGGCTAGTAAGAACTGTAAGCTTGCTTTGTTCTTTTGTTTGGCAATGGCAATGTTTTCATCAGCAATGAAGATGCTTTCTTCCATGCTTGGTTTTAGTGTTTTGGTAGGAAATCAGTTGGATGCAGATATGGAATTGTGGGCATAATTCCTGCTTGGTATGAGGGTCCTTGGAGTTTTACTTGTTTGGTTTTGATTTTATACAAATCATACACAGATTCCATTGCCAGATTCATGGTACATTTTTAAAGTCAGGTAATATAATGCCTCAAGATAACTTTGAATATGATGAAGTTTGACACCAACTTCTAAGTTCCAAAAGCTTGAGATAATACATTTCCATTATTTAAACTACTCAATTTGTATTCTGCTACACATCCCTCATCCCTACTTTTTCATTAAACTCTATCAGTTCATTTTTTAAATATCAGACATGTTTCTCCTTCCTAAATCCTTGTTTCATTTGGAATTTTATATAATTTAGTACTTTATTGTTCTAATAGTGTTTTGTATCCTTCTCATTCATTGAAAAAATTGTGGTCCTTAACATAGAAAAATAATGCCTGCATAAAGCTCTTTTGTGACACTCCAAGAATCAGGGTCATTTTAGTATTGGTATAGGCTACCTTGTGTCTAGAAAATAAGATGTGTTGTTCCTTTTCTCTTAAGTCCAGTGATATTTAAAATTCCCCATATATGGAGTTTTTACTCTGAAACTGACTAGATTCTTTATAATTCATTAGGGAGTATACTGGCCAACTCTCTATTAGCAAAAAATGAGTACTTGAATTCTAGAATGTCTATGGATCATGATGAAAATTAGAGGTTAACTATTTAATTATTTTTTGAAATATTTTTACTACATCCTATGCATAAGAGTTTCAAGAAAGAGAGGAGTTGACTCAGGACAGAACAAAATATCCACTTCAGTTTTGTTTGTATGGGGTAGCCCTTTCAACCCCAAGCAAAGGTTTATTAGCATATACGATGTTCCCTTATTACTTATCTTCTGATTAATTAGAGTGTTCTAGCTTTTGCATGCAGAGTGAAATACAGTATGTGAAACATCCCTGTCATGTCTGAAAAAGTCTTTCACAGAAGTCCATTATAATCTCTGGCTTTTCTTTTTTTTAATTAATTAACTTATTTTTTTCTTCAAGTTACATCTCAATAATCACAATCCCCTCCCTACTCCCCCCTTCAGTCCCATTCTCCCACCCTCTTCCGCCTCAACCCACCCATCCCCATCCTTTTTTTTTTTAAGTTTAAGATATATCTTTTCCCCCCAACAGCTCCCCCTTTCAGTTCAATAAATGGCTCTTTCTCTTATAATAATAAATACAATTCACAACAACAGTGGTAATTAGGCCACAATTATAAGGGTTATATGGCTTAGCATACATTCCCATTGTCCAGTTCATATGTATTTGGCACCTGACTTTAACATTCTACTATCTAACCATCGCCATGAGTTTAAAGTTCTATATCTAACTCAGTTTTCGTACTAACTTGCATCACAATTTTAGAAACATCTTCTTAGATCCAGGTCACTTTCTTGATTCCTAAGCAACTCAAAATTTAATTATGAGACTCTAGCTATCTATTCTTCAACCACCTCAGAGACATGAGAGGAATAAATATGTCTGATTATATAGGAAGTGCAGGACCTGCAGCTTCCAAAACTAAGAAATGACATACCAGTGGCTGCCTGGACAGTTCCCATTTTCTCTCCATATATTACAGCATCGATCTTCAGTCGTTTGACCCCGTTTCTCTGACAGACATTGGTTGTAGAGCAGGAATTATGAAGGACTTGCCTACCCTGTCTTGGCAGAGCTAGGTTCAACTACTGTGAAAAAGCACTGTGACCAAAGCAACTTGGGGACTAAGGGGTTTATTTCAGATCACAGTTTAGAGCCAATCATGAAAAGAAGTTAGGATAGAAAGTTACAGGAGGAACATATATCCATAAACCAAAGCAGTGGCTGTAGGGGAAATATGTATTCTGGCTTACTCCCCATGGCTTGCTCAATTATTTGTCTCTAACAGCGTCACAGGACCTGCACAAAAGTAACACCATTCATAGTGGGCTGAACTTTATCACATCAACCATTAAACAAGAAAGTGTCCAACTGACTTGTCTACTGGCCAATGTTGAAGAGAACTTTTTTGATTGAGGCTCTTTCTGCTCAGATTACCCCTAGCTTCTGTCAAGATAACAACAACAACAAAAAATCTAACTAGCACATATATTTTTTTTTCTGTTTCGTCTTCCACAATTATCACTGACTCTTGTGGTGAAGAGGTTTGATATAAATGTTCCATTTAGGAACCAAAAAACCTTTGTCAACTGTGGAAGGATGGGAATGGGAAAGATGTTTTTCCACAGGTAAAAGAACACTAAGTAACTGTCCATGTCAAACAATCAACCCTGAAAAACATACATAGAGGCAAAGTAATGTTATAGAGACTGAATAAGTTATATTTAGTAATATATTCACATATATGCTTGCAATAAAAATTAGCATTTTGAAAAGATACCATGTATTTGAAGGACATTGAGTCAGGGTATATAGAAACCTTTGGATGGAGGAAAAGGAAGGGAGAAACATTGTAATTAAACTGTAATCACAAAAATAAAATAAGAAAATTACATAATTAGCTTTAAATTAAAATTTGTTTAAGAAAATCTGAAGACAACTTTTAGGTATTTGACTTAAATATTCATATTAAAATGTGTATTAGTGATTTGTTTAGTAATATGTCTCTAATTTCTAGGTCACTACTTATGATATGCCACTTCCTGAGTAGTTAAGATTTTGAGCCGGGCGGTGGTGGCGCACGCCTTTAATCTCAGCACTTGGGAGGCAGAGGCAGGTGGATCTCTGTGAGTTCGAGGCCAACCTGGTCTACAAAGCGAGTGAGTCCAGGACAGCCAGAGATACACAGAGAAAACCTGTCTCGAAAACGAAAAAAAAAAAAAAAAGATTTTGGAAAGCATTATTGTTGATCTTCATAATATGTGATGTTTTGCTTAAGCATACCTTGTTTCCTTCTAAATGAGAAAAAACATAAAATAAACACTTAGAACATTTTACTGTCATTTCATTCTTCAACCTCATCAATTTTGTAAAGCACCTTGAGAAAATCCTTTCTTGTCTAAGGTATTGCTAGCCAAGTACTAGTTAAAGTCATATTTAATGTATTGATTTGAAATTATTGAAAAAAAATCAACTTAATATGAATTTTGGCTTGAATTAGCTTCACAAGTGTGAAACTTGGCAATGTTCAAAGTCTTTATTTCTTAATTGCAAATGATTTCCTTCATGAGACTGCTTAAAATATGCCAATGATTGATTTGTAGAATATAAAGTAGTGTTGCATGGTTAATTACCTTATTGCCACATCACTAACAGAGAGAGGAACACAAAAACGAATATGTGTGTGTACATGATACTTTTTGTTCCCAGGAAAGATCCATTTCAGTGCTGTGATTCATAGCCTGAGTAAGCCCATTTAGTATCTCATCACTAGGAAATTCACGTCAATTATACCCATGAGATAACATAATTCACATTTACAGGGAAATCATCTTTTTGTTGTAAATACACAAATATTTAGTAAGTGATAACTTAGACACATTATTTTTATCTTGAAATACACTTGTAAGTGTTTTTCAATAGTTTTTCAATAACAAATAACAAAATTCTATTATAATTAGCTTTTGTGGTATCCTGAAGAAATGGAAAAATCTTTATCATTGGCTTATAAGCATTGGCATATTTTTTTTATAAATTTACAATAAAATATTCACATTGTATCTTAGCAATAACTACTTCTGAATTAGTAAGCAATTAGAGTAATATTTTATGATCTTCATTAACATGACATTTGAATTCACTAATAAATCACCCAAATCAAGTAAATCAATTGACTCAAAATTCTATTATCTGTCCTTGAAGGGATTATATGTAAGGGCGTTATGGTTTTGGTTTCAGTTTTAGAACCTATCTTTATGTATTTTTAAGAAATATTTATAAAGTTTTTCATACTACTTTTATATAGTTATATTTAAATGGGATCACACATATAAATGTTATTAACATATTTATGTTAATTTATTTCAATTAAAAGTCTACTAACTCTGATTCATGCCCATTATTGATTTACATTTTGATATTTGATTATCTATCTATCTAAATATCTATATCTATACATATGTTTATTTACGTGGTTACTGGAACATCTGAATATTGACTAGCTTATATTATATTTTATTCTTTCTGCTATGAGTTTCTCTTGGATCATTTATCTAGAATACAGTTTTACTTCCAGTAACTTTATAAAAGTTTTCCTTAATACATTCCTTAAGAAAATTCAATAATTTAAGAATTTATGCAATAATATTAAAATTTTAACAAGGTATTTCTTCATTCCCCCATTACATGAAAGATGAGAGAGACTCATGGCACATGACATTTGCCTTCCCCAGATCCTTCTAGAATCCCTGATCCTTCTCCTTCAGCAGCTCACAGTGACTGTATGCCATCACAGTGTGTACAGAATATTAATGTCTACTGTTTGAGTGACAGAAATACATGAGACTCCTCTCACTAAATCAAACACCTTTTCTCATCAGCGTTTTGGTGGTAAGGCAACTGTCCTATGGTACAGAGAATTCTATCACATAGTCAAGATGTTACTGATACTTACAAAATATTTTTCAGTAATGTTTGAGTTTAATCATATTTTCAGTGCCTACGACAAAAAATCTTCCAGAGCAAAGGATTTCCCTCTTAAACTGAAGATTTTCTTGTATAGCATTCCATATATGCTTATGGATATCCAAGCGATCTTAATTTTGGTAAATAAATTTACTTATTTTTATGCATATGTGTCTGTATGTGTGAGTGTGTATGTCTGTATGTATTTGCATGTGTACATTTGAGTATGTGTGTGTTTTTGTGTGTGTGTGTGTGTGTGCATGTGTGTGCAACAATGCAGAGGTATGAGGTCAGAAGACATCTTTCTAGAGTCAGTTCCAGATATCCAAAAACTCAAGATGTCAGAGATACTCAGGATGAGCTTCTCTAGTTCCATCCATTTGGCTGAAAATTGCATAAATTCATTGTTTCTGATAGCTGAGTAATATTCCATTGTGTAGCTGTACCACAGTTTTTTAATCCATTCTTTGGTTGAGGGACATCTGGGTTGATTCCAGTTTCTAGCTATTACAAATAAGGCTGCTATGAACATACATGAGGAAACTTCCTTGTGATTCGGTGAGGAGTCATTTGGATATATACCCAGAAGTAGTATGGCTGGGTCCTGAGGCAGAGCTATTCCAAGTTTTCTAAGATATCGCCAGACTGACCTCCATAGTGGTTGCACAAGCCTGCACTCCCACCAGCAATGGAGGAGGGTTTCCCTTTCTCCACATCCTTGCCAGAATGTGTTGTCAGTTGAGATTTTGATCTTAGCCATTCTGACAGGTGTGAGATGAAATCTCAGAGTCATCTTGAGTTGCATTTATCTGATGATTAAGGAAGATGAACATTTATTTTTTTATACTAATTTATTTTTTATTTCTTCTAGTTACATCTCAATTAAAATCCCCTCCCTACTCCCCCCTCCGTCCAACCCTTCCACCCTCTTCCCCTTCAACTCCATCCCCTTCTTTTTGTAAAAAAATTTAAAGTATATCTTTTTCCCTCCAACAGCTCTCCCTTTCAGTCCAACAAATGGTTCTTTCTCTTATAACTATAAATACAATACAAAACAACAGAAATAAATAGGCCACAATTATGACAGTTATATGGCTTAGCATACATTCCCAGTGTCCAGTCCATATGTATTTGGCAGTTGACTTTAACATTCTACTATCTAGCCATCTCCATGAGTTTAAAGTTCTATATCTAACTCAGCCTTCATACTAACTTGCCTCACAATTTAAAAAAATATATTCTTAGATCCAGAACACCCTCTTGATTCCTAAACAACTCAAAATTTAACTATGAGACTCTAGCTATCTATTCTTCAACCACCTCAGAGACCTGAGAAGAATAAATATATCTGATTATATAGGAAGTGCAGGGCCTGCAGCTTCCAAAACTAAGAAATGAAATACCAGTGGCTGCCTGGACAGTTCCCATTTTCTCTCCATACATTACAATCTTCAGCCATTTGGCCCTGTTTCTCTGACAGACATTGATTGTAGAGCAGGAATTATGAAGGACTTACCTACCCTGTCTTGGCAGAGCTAGGCTGTCGACTTACCTGCTTCCAAGTTTTGTCCTTTTTGGACAGCATTCTGTCTACAGTTGCATCAGGAGTATTTCTTGCCAAGAGAAAGGATTACCACCAATTCAACCATCTCCCACTGGAGATTCTTCAATGCTCATCTTCTACTTGGAGTAGAATAGGGGTTGCTGTCAGGAGCTGACATGTCTTGATATCGAAAAAAATCTTAAGTTAAGAAAACATCTTTGAATGCCATATTCTGCAGATCTCTTGAGGTTTTTGAAGATGCCCTATCTATCTCTTATGTTTAGATAAGCAAATATTGCTTGTCTCTTAGCAACTTGATCTCTGAGTAGCTTAGAAAATAACTGTGATAGACTGTCATAGTAACTAGCAAAATGACACGCTTGCATGACTATTAGTTTCCATTTCTTAATTATCCTAAACAGTTTATGATGGTTGATAGCAAGAGGCCAAAACTTTACATTTCATTTTTAAGCATTACTAGGTACAGTAACTTTAAGAAGCATTACCCTTAATTTGTATCAATATACAAAGATCTATACCAATGTGGCCAAATGTAAACTTAATTTTGTATCAGTATACAAAGATCAATACCTATGTAGCCCAATACAATCTTAATTTTGCATCAATATACAAGGGTCAATACCATTGTGGCCAAATATAATCTTAATTTTGTATCAATATACAAAGATCAATACTGATGTAATCCAATACAATCTTAATTTTGCATTAATATAAAATGATCAATACCAATTTAGCCAAATATAATATTAATTTTGCATGAATATACAAAGGTATAAGGCCATATTCAATAATTTGTCCTTTTTTCTTGATCTTTCCTATACTATGTCTATGTCCCATTTTTTTCTCAAGTCTGTTCACTCCTACATAGGAGAGAAAGAAGGATACAGAAAAGAATAAGAGAGAAGTCTCTGGGTCTAACCTCTAAAACCCATTTAACAAGACCATTTAACAGCTTGTAATCTCTTCCCCTAAGTAGCAAAATTTTCTATTATTCATCAAATAACCAAAGGGGAGGGGGCACATCCTTCCCACCTTCTGGGGATGGGACGTTGTTCTCTTAAAATGACTTCCTGCTGATTTGGAACATAGTAAACCTGTTTGGGGCCCAAATAAGAATGGAAAAATGGTTAAAAATGTTAATAGAATCATTTGATGTTCAGTCATTTTGTGCTCAGCTATTTAGATGTCTTAAGAAATTTGTAGACAGCAGCTGATCTTCAGGGTTTTACTGAAGTTCTGGCTGGAGCAGTCTGTGGAGCTGAATGATCTTAGCGATTTTGAGTTGTTGTGGTTGTAGACTTTTGAGGAAACAGCTTTTGAGGAAGTCTGCAAGGCTGGATCATCTGGGCCACTTGTCTTCTTTGGTGTCTGATCTGTTTTCTGCTGAGGTTTCCGTTGTCCAGGTGTCCCTGGATTCCTTGAATGAATGCTTTAAATCTCCTGAAATATAAGAACAGAGCCCTGCCCTAATCCTAACTCTGGGACAATTACCTTTTTTGGGGGGCGGGGAGTCAGTTAATATTTTTCCTGGAGCCAATTTGTTTTTTTTTTTTTTGACAATATATAAAGTATTACCTTTCAATCTGGATTAAGGAAGAAATTATTTTGATATTTTGGAGCTAAACAAACCTTTAGTGTATATATTTTGAGATCTCAAAGGACAATTTGTTTGAATTGCAGCATACCTTTTGTAAGTAGCTTTTAATCTTATATCCTTCCAAATCCTATGTGCCTGTCTCTGCATTCTAAGTATTGAGATCAAAGACATGTGGTTTTCAACTGATGGGATTAAAGATGTGCTCCACCACCCCTGGATCAAAGTTTTTCTCTATTTAGAGCTTGTTTTGTATCAGGCTGACCTTGAGCTCTGAGATATGCCTGTTTCTGTCTCTAGTGTGTTGGGATTAAAGGTGTATTCTTCTGGAATGATGGAATTAGGGTGTGCACCATCACCACCTTTAACTCTAGAATTCCTTTTAACTCTAGCATTTATAAGACAACTAACTCTATAGTGATCCCCCTGTCTCTGCTGGAGGTAAAGGCATGGGCTAACACTACGCCTTTCATATATTTTACCTCAGCTCCAAGTTTTTTCAACTCTTGGAGGTTTAGAAAACTAGGTTGAACAGCAGCAAACTTTAATTTATTTATAGTATTTTAAACCTGTTACCTGCTTTTTAACGCCAAAGTATGAAAATATCCTACACATCTACAAAAAAAAAATTATGCTGCTTTAAAGTTTGTGTAATCTATGTGGTCACCTGCAGTCTAACATTCTAAAATGAAATTAAGGCCATTTTCCTTTCCTGCCAGTAAGGCAAGTATACTTTGGTAAATTATAGTTTGAAAATTTTATATTTTATTTTTATTATATTTTTTAAGCTTATTAACTCTTTTCTTAAAAACGTATTATTTACTTCTAGAACATAGTTTCCTCCCTCCTCCCAACCTGGCCCCTCCCTTCCTCTCTCCTTCCCTTCCTCTCTCCTTCCTTCCTTCCCGCCGACCCTCTCTTCCTCCTTCCTTGTTCCTCTACTTGGTACTCTCCTTCTCCTCAAATGAGGTGGGCCCTCACATATCATACTCCCTCAGATCTTGCATCATGTGAGGGCCAAGAGCTTCCACTTGTACTGGAGCTTGATAAGGCACACTATCTAGGGTGTGGTGTTCCACTAACCTGCAGCAGATTCCATGAGTCACTGGTGGGTAGAATTTTTCCTAGGATAGATATGCGAGGTTCCTATCTATTTGGGTGTGTGGGTTGTAGGATAGTTATCCTGTGATGTACGGTTAATATCCATTTATAAGGGAGTACATACCATGTTTATCTTTCTGGGACTGAGTCAGCTCATTTAGGATGAGCTTTTCTAGTTCCATCCATTTGGTTTCGAATTGCATGATTTCCTCATTTCTGATAGTTGTGTAGTATTCCATTGTGTAAATGTACCACAGTTTTATTTTTATCCATTTTTCAGTTGAAGGACATATGGGTTGTTTCCAGTTTCTGGCTATTACAAATAAAGCTGCTATGAACATTGTTGAGGCAGTGTCCTTGTGGTTTCATTTCGAACCTTTAGGATATATGCCCAAGAGGGGTATGGCTGGGTCTTGAGGTAGATTTATTCCCAATTTTCTAAGATATCTCCAGATTGATTTCCAAAGTTGTTGCACAAGTTTGCAATCCCACCAGAAATGGGGGAGTGTTCCCCTTTATCCACATCCTCGCCAGCATGTGCTATCATTTGAGTTTTTGATCTTAGCCATTCTGACAGGTGTGAGATGGAATCTCAGAGTTGTTTTAAGTTGCATTTCCCTGATGACCAAAGATGTTTAACATTTCCTCAAATGCCTCTAGGCCTTTAGAGATTCCTCTTCTGTGAATTCTCTGTTTAGCTCTGTTTAACCCATTTATTGATAGGGTTATTTGATTTTTTGGTGTTTCATTTCTTCAGTTCTTTATATATTTTGGATATTAGCCTCTGTCAGATGTTGGGTTGGTAAAGATCCTTTCCCAGTCTGTAGGCTGCCGTTTTGTTCTAAGGACAGTGTCCTTTGCCTTACAGAAGCTTTTCAATTTTGTAAGGTCCCATTTATTGTTTGTTTTAATGACTTAGATATTGGTGTTCTATTAAGGAAGTTGCTACCAGTGCCAGTGAGTTCAGGCTTTTACCCACTTTCTCTTCTATTAATGTTAGTGTGTCTGGATTTATGTTGAGGTCCTTGATCCACTTAGACTTAAGTTTTGTACAGGGTGATAAATATGGATCTATTTGCATTCTTCTACATGTTGACATCCAGTTAGACCAGCACCATTTATTGAAGATGCTTTCCTTTTTCCATTGTATGTTTTTTGGCTTCTTTTTCAAAAAATTAAGTGACCATAGGTTTGTGGGTTTATTTCTGGGTCTTAAATTCGATTCCATTGGTCAACTGGCTGCTGAACATTTCTTAAAGTGTCTCTCAGCCATTAGGGATTCTTCTTTTGTGAATTCTCTGTTTAACTCTGTTCCCCAATTTTTGATTCGATTATTTGGTTTCTTGGCATTTAATATCTTGAGTTCTTTGTAAATTTTGGATATTGGTCCTCTGTCAGAGTCAGATGTGGGGTTGGTGAAGATTTTTTCCCAATCTGTAGACTGCGGTTTTGTTTGAATGGCAGTGTCTTTTGCCTTAAAGTCTCTTTTCAGTTTCCTGAGGTCCAATTTATTTATTGTTGTTCTTAGATCCTGAGCTGTTTGTGTTCTGTTCAGGAAGTTGTCACCTGTGCCAATGAGTTCGAGGGTTTTTCCCACTTTCTCTTCTAGTAGATTTAGTGTGTCCAGCCTATGTTAGGTCTTTGATCCACTTGGACTTAAGTTTTGTACAAGGTGATAAATATGGGACTAATTTCATTCTTTTACATGTCGACATCCAGTTGATCCAGCACCATTTGTTGAACATGCTGTCCTTTTTCCATTGTACTGTTTTGGCTTCCTCATAAAAAAATTAAGTGACCATTAAGGTGTGTGGGTTCATTTCTGGGTCTTCAATTTGATTCCACTTATCCACTGGTCTGTTTCCATACCAGTACCATGCAATTTTTATTAATATTGTTCTGTAGTACAGCTTGAAATCTGGGATGGTGATACCTCCAGATGTTTTTTTTATTGAACAGGATTGATTTAGCTATTCTGTTTTTTCTTTTTGTTATTCCATATTAAGTTGAGAATTGCTTTTTCCATGTCTATAAAGAATTGTGGTGGTATTTTGATAGGAATTGCATTGAATCTGTATATTTCTTTTGGTATGATGACCATTTTTATTATGTTTATCCTACCTATCCATGAGCATCTTTCCATCTTCTTTTGGCCTCTTCAATTTATTTCTTCAAGGACTTGAATTTCTTGTTGTACAGGTCTTTCACTTGCTTGGTTAGAGTTACTCCCAGGTATTTTATATTTTTTGTGGCTATTGTGAAGGGTGTTGTTTCCCTAATTTCTGTCTCAGACCATTTATTTGTTGCATAAAGAAGGGCTTCTGATTTTTTTGAATTAATTTTGTATCCAGCCATCTTGCTGAAGGGGTTTATCAGATGTAAGTGTTCTGTGGTGGAATTTTTGGGGTAGCTTATGTATACTATCATATTGTCTGCAAATAGGGATAATTTGACTTCTTCTTTTTCATTTTGTATCCCCTTGATCTCCTTTAGCAAGGTGTTTATCAGCTGTAAGAGTTCTCTGGTGGAAATTCTCGGGTTGCTTATGTATACTATCATAGTGTCTGCAAATAGGGATCATTGACCTCTTCGTTTCCAATTTATATCCCCTTGATCTCCTTTAGCTGTCTTATTGCTCTAGCAAGAACTTCAAGTACTATGTTGAAGAGATATTTCAAAAGTGGACATCCTTGTCTTGTCCCTGAGTTTAGAGGAAATGCTTCAAGTTTCTCTCCAATTAATTCAATATACTCAGACTAACGCTAAAAATCTATGAGTGTCGAGAACATATCATACCATAATGGAGTAAAGTTGGAAGACAAAGTGGTCAATCTTATGATTAAGGAAATATTGTGTAGGTTCCTTTCCTGAGTTTGCTCATAGCATTAGCTAAGCCTGGGATATCCTTGTCTCTCACCACCTTAGTTCAAAATGTGACTCCTCAACACTGTAATCTCCATTCTTTCCCATAATACCTTGAATGAAAATCCCCAATCTATGGTTTCTAATAAGTGTAGTGTCCCTCCAGAACTGACCAAATGTCAGTAGACAAACACACTAAAAAAGCTCTCTATGTTTACTCAGTGAGATACATGTATAAATGCTTAGAATAAAGTAGTCATCTTTAGAATTGTGTTAATGTTTTATTCAAATGTAATTTTGTCTATACTAAGGCTATGCCAAATTTTGTGACTTCCACAAATGATTTAAGTTCTATTTTTATATAGTAGAGTTACTCATTGAGGAGAAATATTTGTAATATCAGAAACATTTAACATAAATTTAGGCATTACCATTACTGTTGCATAAGCTTAAAAGAAACAGTTATGAGATAGCAGGATGCTATATAATCTTCATACATCCTTCTTTTGGAGTAATCTTACAATGAATAAAATGTAATGAGAAAGATGGTAGAATAAATAGGGTTTATGGTAGGGTATAACATACTTACAAGAATGTTATTGTTATTAACTCTTTTGTTTAAGTAGGTTCATATGTTTTTCAAGAAAATGAAAGTATCCAACTATTCCCATAGGAAGAAAAAGCATAATATTGCTTTCTAGAAATTCCATAAATTTCAGCTGGGAATTTATTGTACAGTGAAGATTGTTGTCAATTTATATGACTCCAACTCTATTTTCCACTTCACTTCATTTGGATTACTGTGTTTACCATAAAGATCTGCATTTCCTTATCCAAAGTTTGCCCTCCTCAATCTGCTCATTCCCTGGCCATATTTTTCACAGATGCCCTTGTGTTTTTCCTGTTCTCTTCTGAACTGTACATCATTTATCTCATTTGGTTGTCATTAACATCATTGTCATTACTGAGTCAAACAACAGCATGAAAAATACTCCATTAGATTTAGTCTTCTTTAAAAGTCTGCTATTATTATTTTGTGTGATGGCTAAATTAGGCACAATTCAGAGTACATTTTTTATCAGTTACTGTTTTTATGATTTGAATTAAAATAGATTTTAGATTGCTTCTCCAATGCCATTTACATCAAAGCAGGTGTCTTTACATATTGATTACACAAATGGAAATCTAAGTGTTCCCAAGCAATAGTAGTTTACATAAAGATATGTCATGTATTATTAATCCTCTGTTGGAAGTGTCACATGATGCTTTTATTAAATAATTGTATACATTCAGATTAAAACAGAATTATGAGGTTATTAGAAGAATCAACCACAGATTCCTTCTTCCAGTTATACACAGGATAAGGAAAGGAATCATAGGATTTGATAATGTTTATTCCCAAGGATTTCTTTTATTGTTGGAGTCAAGGAGTCTCTCCTGAGG
This sequence comes from Lophiomys imhausi, assembly GCA_907164525.1. NCBI lineage: Eukaryota > Metazoa > Chordata > Mammalia > Rodentia > Muridae > Lophiomys > Lophiomys imhausi. The sequence goes on along the minus strand of CAJQZJ010034157.1, from coordinate 3,845,858 downwards.
TTCACATTATCATATTCATTCATGTGAATATATACACAAGTATACACATGTGTGCTTACAGAGAACGAGAGAGAGAGAGAGAGGCAGAGAGAGAGAGAATATGTGATGTGATGATATATGACTGTGAGTTAACTCCAGTTAACTCTAGCTACCAGAACGCAATGTTTACTCCAGAAATATATTTGGATAAAGACAAATTCTTTAGCAAAAGGTGTTAGAAAACTTGGATTAACCTGCAAAACATGAAGTAGATCTTTATTTCTCTTCCTAAAACTCAACTCCTAATTGATCAAGAACCTCAACAGAAGACTTGATACCCAGAAACCAGTAGAAGAAAATGTAAAGTACCCAGGATATATTGTTGTAAAACCCTGGGTGTCCCTTCAGATATATAAATAAAGACACAAAGACCTTTTAATATTTCAAAGCTTAGGCTTTAGCTGGGCAGACTGTCAACTAGTTTATCTAACTTAACCCAAGCACCTAATCCCATCCAGCCATGTGGCTAGCTATTCCTTCCAGGGCAATAGTCACATCTGTCTCCTCTCATGTCTCCTGACAAAAGGGAAACTTTCCTCTTTCTTTTCCAGAGTTCCTTTCTCCTACCAGATGTTCCACCTTGTATTTCCTGTCTAAGCTATAGGCCACATATTTTTATTTTATTTTATTTTATTTTTTGGTTTTTCGAGACAGGGTTTCTCTGTTTAACAGCTCTGGCTGTCCTGGACTCGCTTTGTAGACCAGGCTGGCCTCGAACTCGCAAAGATCCGCCTGCCTCTGCCTCCCAAGTGCTGGGATTAAAGGCGTGCGCCACCACCGCCCGGCCACATCTTTTTATTGACAGCTGCTACATCCATACAATTATTCCTCCATAAAGTATTCCTCCACACCCTTCAATTTATAAGTACAAGAAATAATATCAACTGACAAATGAGATCTCATAAAATTATCCAATTTTTATACAATAAAGTAAATGGTCTATTGAGTATATACAAAACATTCTATTGGTGTATATTATTTATAGATGAACACATGATCATTCAAATATTTTTGAACAATAAATAAGACACGATCCTGGAAAGATAGTTGAATTAGTGGCAAGCCTATCTCTTGAAGCAAGAAAAACCCCTTGCTTCAACTGTAGACAGAATGCTGTCCAAAAAGGACAAAACTTGGAAGCAGGTAAGTTGACAGCCTAGCTCTGCCAAGACAGGGTAGGCATGTCCTTCATAATTCCTGCTCTACAATCAATGTCTGTCAGAGAAACAGGGCCAAACAGCTGAAGATTGATGCTGTAATGTATGGAGAGAAAATGGGAGCTGTCCAGGCAGCCACTGGTATGTCATTTCTTAGTTTTGGAAGCTGCAGACCCTGCACGTCCTATATAATCAGATATATTTATCCCTCTCAGGTCTCTGAGGTGGTTGAAGAACAGATAGCTAGAGTCTCATAATTTAATTTTGAGTTGTTTAGGAATCAAGAGGGTGTTCTGGATCTAAGAAGATGTTTTTAAAATTGTGATGCAAGTTAGTATGAAAGCTGAGTTAGATATAGAACTTTAAACTCATTGAGATGGTTAGATAGTAGAATGTTAAAGTCAGGTGCCAAATACATATGGACTGGACATTGGGAATGTATGCTAAGCCTTATAACTCATAATTGTGGCCTATTTGTTTCTGTTGTCTTGTATTGTATTTATTGTTATAAGGGAAATAACCATTTGTTGGACTGAAAGGGCGAGCTGTTGGGGGGAAAAATATACCTTAAACTTAAAAAAAGGGGGAAGAGGATGGGGAGGCTGAGAGGGAAGAGGGTGGGACTCGAGGTGGGAGTAGGGAGGGGATTGTGATTGAGATGTAACTTGAAGAAATAAAAAATAAATTATTAAAAAGAAGACATGATCCTATTTAGTAAGTGGCATCTCAATCTTTTTTGTACAGTAAAAGTTCAGAGTCCCTCACAAGCTGTATTAAAACAGTCTTCATGCCCAACCCCATCTCTGCAGCAAGGAGTTGAAAGGGACTGATTCAAAGGCAGCATGCATTCCCTGGGATCAAAATGCCAAGCAGATTGCAAGGCGTTTTTTTTCCTTGTGATGGAGCATTAACAGTACATGAAGACAGGGGCTCACTATGTAGCTTTGGCTTGCCTATAACTTACTATGTAGCTCAGGTTTGCTTCAGACTCATAGCAATCCACCTACTTCTGCCTCTAGCATACAGAGTTGATAGGCATGAACTACAATGCCAGACTAACATACTTCAATTGATTTAAAAGTGAAAAATGGTTAATATTGTCAGGTCTCAAGACAATAGGACAGGAGACTATATTTCCATTGAAAATGAAAATTTAGGCTATAAATTCAAAAAAATATAAAACATAGCAGATGTAGCAATACAACTTGGAGGCATTTTGAATCCTGCTATTGAAATGGTTAGTGTTTGTGCTCAGCTTGCCTGGATTTTAGAATCCATTTCATTTTACCAGTTCCTCCCCTCACCTCCTATTCAGTTTCATCCCCTTTCTGCCTCTCATTAGAAAATATACAGGTTTCTAGTGAATAATGATAAAATAAATTAGAATAATATAATATAACATAATATACTATAATAAAACAAAAACTAATAAGTATGTATAGGACAATGTAAACAAACAGAAAGAAAAGGATCCAAGATAAGACACAAGAAATATGTAAGGCATAGATAACCACTTATTTGTCCAGTCAGTCTTACAGACACATCAGTATGTATAAAACAGTACATTAATCTATCAGCTTTTTTAAAAGCCTTTGAATTGTGTTCTTATGAGGCATTCTTACTGAAAGAACAACTTAATTTAATTTTACCAATAAGAATGTTCATTGGGAATGTACACTAAGCCATATAACCCTCATAACTGTGGCCTAATTACCTCTGTTGTTTTGTATTGTATTTATTATTATAAGAGAAAGAGCCATTTGTTGGACTGAAAGGGGAAACTGTAGGGGGAAATAAGATATACCTTAAACTTAAAAAAAGGAAAGAGGATGGGGGGGTTGAGGGTGGGAGGGTGGGACCAGAGGAGGGAATAGGGAGGGGACTGCGATTGAGATGTAATCCGAAGAAAGAAAAAATAAAGAAAAAAAAAAAAGAATGTTCAGGACCACCAGAATCTTTCACATTTTACTGTGTGCATTGTGGACTATTTGAACATTTCCCAATAAAGGTATGTTTTTAATGAAAAAATGTCATTGGAAAATTTTCTCATTAAAATATATGTGCACATTTTATCAGCCACAGAAATGTGCTCCAATATAACAAGTAGCTAATGCTATCAGAGATAAGATTATAGTATTACTACACATAAAGATTTTTTGAGGAAGAAATATTCATTGATTTCCAGTATCTATTATTTTAAAACTTGTGTAATAAATGAGATTTATTTACGTTTCTGTATTTAAAATAAAAGTGTTGTTTTTTTTAATCCATATATGTACTTTTAAACATCTGAACTGTCACTCTAATGATGACTAAAATCAGAAATATGCATTGTCATGCTCAGTGACTCACACTTTCTATAAATCAAAATAAAACAAATGCAGTCCAGACTTCGCACACCATTTCTGATTCTGATGTCCCCTGGTGAGAGAAGGGAGCCTTATAAGCATCACCACTATACTCTCCTCTTGTTTTGCCCAGGTATCTCTCTCTCCAGGGCCTCCTTTTCTTTAATTGTTTTAGATAATGAAATGGCACAGAAAACAACAAACACCAAACTCTGGAATCCATGAAACATTTCAGCCTTGGGCATCTCGCCATATTATTAGTCTTGGAAGGCCATCCTTTAGGTTCTATGGACAGTTACCCAGCTGCTGGAGGAAAAACACTTTGGTGGAGCAGTCTGGAAGCTGGGCAGGTGTACACAAGAATACAACTGTTATGAGTCATCCTTCATGCTAGGATGAGTGTGGTTTTCATTAATGTAGCTGCCCTTTAGTCACCAATGCTCCTAGAAAGAGCCTTACATCTAACCTATGAGTAATTCTAATGAATCCATAAGTTCAACAGGTTAGATATGGGTGGAGTTCATTTTGGTCTATCGCTGGTTCCCTGTTTGGAGTAAACATGTTTGTTCACATTTTCAAGGAAAACTTATGTAACAGATGGATTTCAGTGAAAATAATTTACATTAATAAGTTATCATTCAGGGTGAAATAAGGAAACTACTAAAGTAATACATAAATCATATTTCAAGATAATATGCCATGGTGAGTTTTAGCAGCCTGCCAACTAATTATTTTGCTTTTTAATTTATTCTTTCTTGTCTACTTTCAGATATTATATGTGTCTATATATATGCATATATCCAGATAACAACTATTTTTCTTTTAAAAGATAAGCTTTCTGAGAAATTAAACATGAAACAACAACTGCTATTAAGTTAAATTATATATATATACATATATATGTATACGTGTATACGTGTACATATGTAATATACATATGTACTTATACATATATGTATATGGAGAGCATAGGAAATTTTCATGAAGTCTCTGTGTATGTATATTTGTTATAATTTGAGCATATGATAAAAAGCGATTTCTTAAATTACTCATATACTCTATGAAAGTATATCAGGATATATATATATATGTATGTATGTATATAGCTGCTCTTTAGTCACCAATGCCCCTAGAAAGAGCCTTTCATCTAACCTATGAGTAATTCTCATGAATCCATAGGTTCAACAGGTTTTATATTTATATATCTCCTTATCTCCTCCTGGAAGAAAGAGTGAATGCAACTTAGGAGCAGGTTTACTCTCACAAGGACCATTAGTGCTAGTTAAGATATGTCAGTTTATCTCTCCTATAATAGATCTCATCACATCTCAAATGACAGGTTAAAATCATCATATGAGGAACATGGATGTGGGGATAGGAAAAATGGGAGGAGAGTTATATATTTGTAGGTTGTTTCTGTGTGAGACATTAGTGGAGGTCAGAAGATAACCACAGGTTTCAGTTTCTATCTGTCAGGTAGTGTGAGTCAGAGGCACCAGTCATTTGTCTCCATATATGCAGCCTATCTGGTAGAAGCACTCCCAGAAATTCTCCAGTGTCCAGCTCCCATTTCACATGGGGGCATTGGATTACAATGTGCGCTGCATTAAACATCAGGATCTACTTGGGTTCTGGGATGCAAACTTAGGTCCTCAAACTTATGTCCTTTGCCCACTGAGCCGCATCCCCTGACCAACACTTCTCATTCACATCTGTGAGAAAGACAACTTTTCCATCAGTCCTCTCGTAGATGAACTAAGGTCAGCATCTAATACAATGACTTGTGCTTAAACTATTTTCAAATCCTGGCAGCAATGTAAATTATGTGAAAATTTGGATGGGAAATTTCCATGAAGTCTCTGTGGACATTTATTTGTTACCATTTTAGCATCTGTAAATTAAGATTAGCATATGATATGGAGTAATTTCTTAAATTACTAGTTTACTTTATAAAAGTCATTTGAAGGTTTAAATTTTTAATGAAAAATATGCTATTTAATGAAAAATATATTATTCAGTAAAATGTACTTTTAAATGCATTAAAATTAAATTTATTATTAAAGTATTAAAAATATTTTTTATTACAGGAGTTATTTTTGGAAATATTCAAATGTAAACTATAATTAGAAATTATACAGATATATATTGTATTCATTACATTCTTTGCAATTTAAATATCATCTACTTTGTGTGCATAAATTATTTGCAACCTCAGGAATGGTGGAATATTTCTGAAATTTCAACATTCAGGAGACTGAGGCAGGTGGACCTCAGGAATTCAGGCCTTAGCTCAGCTACATGGAGAGTATGAAGCTAGCCTTAGCCACATGAAGCCATGTCTCCAAACAGAAGGAAAAGCAATTAAAATATTGCTTCAACCTTCTAAAATGAAATTTTTTTCTTCTATGTCTTTTGTCCATCTATCAATTCATTTAAGAGTAAGCCCAATTGCATGTATATGAAATTACAAGGAGAATTGGGCTGGGAGAAAACGAGTAATTGAAATGGAATACAAGGACACACCTAAAAGAGCTCAGTCTGACCCTCCAAGCATACATGTCACATTACTGAACTGAAATAAAGGTATTAATTCTGCCCTTTAAGACAAGGTATAGCCCACCAAATGTAGGATAGTGAGCCAGAAGGCAAAAAAACAAAATTAAATGATTCTGCTTCTAGTTATACTACATGCATTTGGCTCTTTTAGTGTTTTATTTCTAATTATGCAAAGTTAAAACTAAAACAGAAATGAGGATTTCTTCCTATTTCATTGAAAAAAATGAAGTTACAAGAGAGTGTTATACATCTAAGAAGATACTTTTAAAATTGTGTTGCAGTTAGTATGAATGTTGAGTCAGATATAGAACTTTAAACTCATGGAGATGGTTAGATAGTAGAATGTTAAAGTCAGCTACCAAAAGCAGGGAAGTCGACAGCCTAACTCTGCCAAGACAGGGTAGGTAAGTCCTTCATAATCCCTGCTCTACAACAAATGTCTGTCAGAGAAACAGGACCCAAAGGCTGAAGACTGATGCTGGAATGTATGGAGAGAAAATGGGAACTGTCCAGGCAGTCATTGGTATGTTCTTTCTTAGTTTTGGAAGCTGCAGGCCCTGCACTTCCTATATAAGCAAATATATTTATCCCTCTCAGGTCTCTGAGGTGGTTGAAGAATAGACAGCTAGAGTCTCATAGTTAAATTTTGAATTGTTTAGGAATCAAGAGGGTGTTATAGATCTAAGAAGATACTCTTAAAAGTGTGTTGCAAGTTAGTATGAATGTTGAGTCACATATAGACCTTTAAACTCATGGAGTTGGTTAGATAGTAGAATGTTAAAGTCAGGGGCCAAATATGTATAAACTGGACATTGGGAAGGTATACTGGGCCATTTAACTCTCATAAATGTGGCATATTTATATCTATTGTTTTGTATAATACTTACTGTTATAAGAGAAGGAACCATCTGTTGGACTGAAAGGGGAAACTTCTGGGGGGAAGAGGGTGGAAGGGCGGGATAGGAAGGGGGAATAGGGAGGGGTTTGTTACTGAGATGTAACTTGAAGAAAAAAAAATAAATTATTTAAAAAAAAAGTCAGCTACCAAATACATATGGACTGGTCATTGAGAATGTACGTTAATCCATATAACCCTCATAACTGTGGCCTAATTACCTCTGTTGTACTGTATTGTATTTATTATTATAAGAGAAAGAGCCATTTGTTGGACTGAAAGGGGAAACTGTAGGGGGAAATAAGATATACCTTAAACTTAAAAGAAAAAAAAAGGGAAGAGGATGGGGGGTTGAGGGTGGGACTGGAGGGGGAATAGGGAGGAGACTGCGATTGAGATGTAACTTGAAGAAATAAAAAATAAAGGAAAAAAAATGAAAGTCACAGAATTCTCCTTAAAAGAAATGAAGTTACATATTTCCAGTGGAAGATCATTGGGGTGTTTGCAGTGACAAATGTCCCCCATGAACTGACATGTCAGTGTGCTCTGTGGACAGATAATGGAAGCTTTTGAACGGAGACTCTAGATTGAAGAAGCAAGCATTGAAGCAGCCTTTGAATGTTCTTTACTTCATCTCACTTTGAGTTCATTTGTCTGCTGTTGAAGATGTGATCCCTCACCATCCTTCTGTCTTGCTGCAATTCTTCTCTGCCACGATTATTTCTTGCCCCTCTGGAACTGTAGGCCCAAATAAACTTTCTTCCATACACTGCTTTTGGTCATGATATTTCATCAAGCAACAAAACGCTATTAATACAAGCATCAATAGTACACACAAACACATGTAGAAGTACTCAGCTTTCACATTTGAATAAAATTCTGGCAAAGTTTGGTTTCTTTGTTATTTCATATCATTTCAGAGAAAAATTATTATGCATCTTTCTGTGGACTATAATTAATACACTTACTCCAGATAAGCCATGTTAACTGGATAGAGATGAATCAAAGATAGTGTCAACAGCAACCTACTCCCATCTTAAAATATATTCTGTGGTCTTTCAAATGATCGAGAAACATCATACAAATAACATACCTACATGGAAATACTAAAGGGGCCTACTGTATTTTGAATGAGTAAAACCAGCTTTGATGTAGTCATAAGCTAAGGGGCACATGAAAAAGTATGTTGTAACATACCTATATTAATCCCAGAAAGTGAGATTCTAGTGATTAATTACTTATAGAAATTAAAGAAGACACTGCAGGGCTTTCCCTGACTATTAAATAAAGACTGTTTCTTAACACAGTTCAATTTCAACATATTTTTCCTTCTCCTTCTTAGACATTATTTCTCCAAGAATACATCAATACAGCAAAGTTAACTCTGTGTTCATGTTATTTTAGAGCAGATAATATTTCCTGTTTAATTTCCCTACCTCAAGAATAATGAAGTATTTAGTTTTAATTTTATGAGAATGAAAAGTTATTAAGCTGATGATAGAATCAATGAATTATTTCTAATAGTCATGTGAAGAAAGTGGTTAAAGGCTTCGTGAAAGATACTCTGAAAGGTCCTATGGAGTCATTTGTAATGTCGTGGGAAAATAAACAGAATGAATTGAGAATAACTTCAACAGCTGTGCCTGAGTCAGACTGTAGCCTTTTTCAGGAAGTGAGAGTAAAATATCCACGGAATATACAATGGCAATGCAAAATGACTTCCGGGGTGAGTTTAACTGTCCAATCACCATCTCTCTGAGAGAAAGAAAATGTTTAGGAAATTTTTAAAGCTTTGATTTGACTTTTTTTTTTTTTTTTTGCTTTTAGCAATAAAATTGTACCAAGAATTATGGTAAGGCTCCAATGTAGATGATAATGGAGAAGAGGTGTAGAGCTAGCCACAACAAGTTACAGAAGGCTACAGAATATTTCTACAGTTGTGAAGTTTAATGGAGACAAGATATTGCATACAGTCTGCATAGTCCTGGAGCAGTAGGAAAACCCATGGAAATGAATTAAGTTTTCCATTCAATAAGACAACCTTGCCAAGAAGACAGTTGTCCTCTACCAAGAGGAGCAGATGGAGTAAATCTTCAGTCCTAACCCTTCCTCCGGTCACAACTGTAAGGCGTGCTCACTGCACGGTTTAGTAGAATTCTCTAGAACATAGCTGCAGTGGTTCTGGGTGAGAATCCCCTCATACTGACTTTCTGCTCTCGCTTTTGTTCCTCAGATAATCCTGCCATTGTCTTTTACAAAAGCTGCTTTCCCTTTATGTCAAGTCTAGGATAACTAAAGAGGAACTTAAAAAGTAAAAACACTTTCTTAAATTTTTTTTACATATTAAATCACATTGACTCTCATGTTTTTCATCAGCTATTTGTGGCACAAACACATTCTGTTAAGATTAAGCATTTTAAGGTCAATCAAACTACATTCAATGTTCCAGAAGAATTAGACTCTTTCAAATATAATTCATGTAGCTCAGATAAAATAGCTTCAAATTCCACAGTAACATGAACTAAAAAAATTATCAATAGATTCACCACACACTATTCATCTTTTATGTTCATTTCATGCCAAAGTAGCTTCAGAATTTAGGCAGTATCATTTCTTATGATGGATATATTCACATAGCAATCACTTGACCTGTGGCTGTGAACACAAGAATTACCATTCTCTCACAGACTTGCTGGAGCTTTGGATATTTTACATGTTAAGTAGTATTGCTTACATACTTTCCTACAACTTCAACAGACTAGCACAGACTTGGTGCTAGATACTTGGAGGTGTCTTGGTGAGGGTGTAAATTTGTATCTTTTCAAGAACTTTTCTTTGTACCATTAAGAAATATTATAGTTATAAGATGTTAAGATTTAAACCATGTCTAAGAAGATAAAAATACTGTGTACTAACCTATTCTAATATAATGCTTTATTCATTTATTCCTTTCATTACAGCAAGAATATAATAACTTCTGTGTTATTAATATTGGTTTATTAAGTGTTATTTTCTGGCATTTTCATTAGTTATTAGATGAAATCAATTCATTTTCTTATCTCATTATATTATAAACGATTTATAATTTATATGAAATATCATACTCAAAATTAAATTATTATATAATTCAAATAACAATAGTTATGACTATTACAAATAAAAAATTGTACAATAAAAGATATTGCATTTTCAGCAAAAATTTATGATTTTTCATTCCTGTTTCAAAATTTTCCTCCCTTCTGGCTTATTATTTGATATAAGTTCAATAGTTATTAATATATTTCACTTGCTTTCAAATACTAATCAATCTGAAATGATGTATTTTAATATTTTAAATTATATACTCATATTAATATACAGTTTAAAGCATAAAATATGTTTTACAATTCATAAAAATTAAAATAATATTATCAATATTCAAGAATTTATGTTGCAAAAGTTTAAAACCAAAGTTAAAACATCCATTTAAAAAATCTGTTCACTAAACTGATGAATAGTGACTATGAGTTTTCTCTCACATGGTTCTGTTTAAACTTATGTGAGTGTTATTTTACATACTTTTCTCAAACCTAGACTATGGAGCCTTAATAACATCCAATCAATAAAAATAATCACCAAGTAATTGAAAAAATTTCAGCCCACTAGTATGAGTTACTTTATTTTTAGAAAAATAATGGTGTTACACTATCATGATTGCCCCAAACTGGAAAGAATATCATGGAAAGCTCACAACAGATTCTTAGAAATATATATATAATGAAAACGAGAGTTCTGTAATAGCTATATTTTGTCATAAATTGACTCACTCATTCATAGGTTTATCAGAATGCAGTACCTATTTTTTTGACTATATACCATTCTAGTAACTAAAACTGGATGAGTTCAGGTGGCATTTCTTCATCTACAGCTTTAGGATATTTACATTTTCATGTGGGATGGCAAAAAAAAAAAAAAAGCAGAATCAGTTGAATAGACGCCATGTTATTTTAGTTTGTGCACATAACACAAGATAAGACTTCTATGCCAGAATGTGTCCTACATATAAGTAGTGCATCAGAGACTCATGTACTGGGGATATATAGGAAATAAAATGTGGAAAAGTTGCAGAAAATCGTTCTATGTTTAGAAGAAAAATGTAGTTTAGAATGGACTTAGGAATTATGTCGGTTTAGTAAAGTGGCAATAGGAGATTATCTTCTGAGATCCATGACCTCACTTTTCTGGGATTATGCCAAATTTTCTAATACCAACCATGTCTCCCCCCCCCCCCCGCGTAGGGCAAGGTTGAAGGTCAATAACACAACTGAACCATTAATGTGTCTGTGCCAATTACTTGCCATTTTGATTATTGTTGTGGTTGGTAGTTATCACAGATAGGTAACACTATTAACTGCTTCCCTCCCTTGACAGCTTGTATAGTATTTTCTGGTACCATGGAAATTATATCACAGGAAGAGTGTGTCAGGTTAGATGCAGCTCAAATAATCCAAAGGATGTTTTATTATTGTTCTCCACTAGGAATATATCTTCAACCTATGAGTGGCAACCAAATGCAACAGCTAAAGTCCATATTATTGGAGAATCATTTGGAATATCCCTATCAACCATTCTAAAGGAGAATCCTAATGCTTGGTTCTGGGAGTTTTGCTATTCTATGGTTCTTGTGGAAAGAATTGGCAGTCCTAATAGTATAACAATTCTAGGTAAATACTAAGCAAAGTGCCAGGGCACAAAATCAATTTACTAAAATTAGTAGCTTTTCGATACATCAGTAACAAACATAGTAAGAAAGCCATCACCAAAACATCCTCATTTACAACAGCATCAAAGACAACAAAATATCTTGGAACAAATCTAGTTAAGGAGATAAAAGACCTCTACAATGAAAACTTCAAATTTTGGAGAGACTGTGAAATACACTAGAAAACGAAAAAAACCTCCCATGTTCATGTATCAATAGTATTAACATTATAAAAATGGCCGCCCTACCAAAAGAAATTTACAGATTCAATGCAATCTCAATAAAAATAGCAAAAATATTCTTCACAGAAATAGAAAAAAAATCAAAAATTCATATACAATCAGATAAGATCCTGAACAGCCAAAGAATTCCAGGAGAAAAAAGTACTGCCTTGCTTGCCATTCCCAGACTTCAAAATACATTACAGAGCCATAGTAATGAAGACACGGCACAAAACAGACATGGAGAATAATGGAAAAGGGAAAAGGTAGAAGGCCTAAACATAAGCAGTCATAGCTACAGCTAGCTGATGTTGAAAAAGATGTAAAAAATCTACACTTAAGAAAAGACAAAATCTTCAACAAATGGTGAGGGAGAAGCTGAAACTGCATGTGCACCTGCAGAAGAAAGAAATTAGATGCAAATCTATCACATTTCATGAAAATTAGATCCCTCTGCATTAAAGACCTCAGTTTCAAACTTGAAACAGTAAAACTTACACAGGAAAATATAGAAAGTACAGTTAAAGATACATGTGTAGGAAAGGAATTTCTGAACAGGTACTTCACTTTACAAGGAATTAGTGGCTAAAGTTGACAAGTAGGACATCATGAAACTAAATATCATGTGTACAGCCAGGAAAACAATCCATAAAAGGAAAAGGAAATCAACAGAGTGGGAAAGAAATTTTGCTAGCTATAAATCTAACTACAAATAAATATTCAGAAATTTTAAAATGGGTTATTGACCTGTAAAGTTCTCCATTTTAAAAAAGGCTAAAAATACTTTAAAAAGTGTTCATTATCATCAGAATTTACAGAAATGTATATTAAAGTAACTTTTCGACTTTAATTTAAATCAGACAGAAAGCCTAAGATAAACAACTGAGAGCAAAAGTTAGCAAGATTGTGGGAAAAAGAAACCCTCACTCACTGTTGATGTGATTAAAAACTGCTGGAGCTGCTCTGAAACTCAGTACAGGAATTTCTCAAAAACTTCAAACTAAATCTACGTTATTACTCACTTAAACCATTCCTTGCCACATACCCAAAGAGTTCACTTCTTGTTCCACAAGTACTGGCTTCACCATGTTTACTGTCATTCTATTTACAAGACCAAGGAAACAGGAAAAAAAAACAAACAAAAAACAAAACAAAACAAAAACAAAGCAAAAGAAATACCTTAAATCTCCTTCAACTGTTAAATAAAAAATGAAAATGCAATATATTTCATACACACTGGAATACTATTTAGCTATAAAGAAAAATGAAATCAGGAAATTTGCCTTCAAATGTGTGAACCTAGAAAAGATCATATTGACACAGATATAGAAACATTAATGGCAGGTATTCTCTCTCATCTATGGTTTCTAGCTCCAAATCTGAAAATGTACATATGCAGATGAAGTAATCACAAAAAACAAGAAAATATAAAGAGACGACAGTTGTGTGTTTGTATGGTGGGGGGTGACTTGGCCAGAGGAACCTCAGGAAACTGGTGGTGTGAAACAGGAAACGGTAAGATGGGAAAGGAGATCCACTGCAGAAGGGGCTGGGATGCTGATACAAGAGGAGAAGGATGGAAGATAGAGAGATAATAACTGAGAATGGTTGATTAACTCAAGGAATTTCATCATGTCATATTTACAGAAAATCATACACAAAAATATGTATCTGAGAAATTTTTATATGAACTTTACATATAGCTACACATAATAGGTATATAAATAAGAGTATTGCTACTAATAAATACTTTTATTTTAAAATATTACAGAACATACAATTTTAGTTTACTTTAGTTCAAAGCAAAGTAGTCCACAAATGAGATGATGTACACTTTCATTTTACATAATAATTTAAACGTTGGTGATTGTTCATTATAACAGAATACACAGCATCTTCAAACATTCTCAGAGTTAATCAATCCTTTTACTTTACACTGTCAGTGATGAAAATGGCACTTTGCATAAATATACATATGAAATATGAATTTATTAATAAATATGCATATATATGCAAATATACTGTGTAAAACATATTTTCAGAGCCATTAATAAAGCCATTTAAATTAAATTATTAACACTTTTTTCCTAAAACCAAGTAAAAACCTATTTAAAGATTTTTTAAATTAAATGCAAGTCAAAGAGCAATTTTTTACATCAAATACTCTAACAAAATGAATACCAAAGATATGTACTTTCAATATTGAGGAATGACGGTAGAAAAATATTGAAAGCTTTTATCACCCATAATTAAACCATTATACTTCTTTTAAAACAAAAACCTTGTTTTTACAATAAAACAAGAATTCATATCATGCAACACTCTCAAGTCTGTCTTGAGTTGTTTCTGATCATGTTCCCTTGTGCTGCATGTCAGGGTGGCAAGAACATCAGAGTCCATGAGCTCCATACTCAGAACAAAGACTCTGGTGATGTCACAAAGTGAACTGCTTACAGGTGCTTTAAAAAACACGTTACATATCTATTTGATTTTGAGTTATATTCCAGGCTTTAGGCATCCAGAAAACTTTCCACTGGCAATTTTTTAAATTTATTTTTTATTTCTTCTACTTACATCTCAATTGCAATCCCCTCCCTACTCCCCACTCCAGTCTCACCCTCCCACCCTCTTCCCCCTCAAACTCCCACCCACTTCCTTTTTTTTTAAGTTTAAGGTATATCTTTTTCCCCCTAACAGCTTCTCCTTTCAGTCCAACAAATGGTTCTTTCTCTTATAAAAACAAATACAATACAAAACAATAGAAATAACTAGGCCACAATTATGAGAGTCAAAGGGCTTAGCATATATTCCCGATGTCCAGTCCATATGTATTTGCCACCTGACTTTAACCTTCTACTATCTAACCATCTCCATGAGTTTAAAGTTCTATATCCAACTCAGCTTCCATTCTAACTTGCATCACAATTTTAAAAACATCTTCTTAGATCCAGAACACCCTCTTGATTCCTAAACAACTCAAAATTTAACTATGAGACTCTAGCTATCTAGTATTCAGCCATATCAGAGACCTGAGAGGGATAAATATATCTGATTATACAGGAAGTACAAGGCCAGCAGTTTCCAAAATTAAGAAATGACATACCAGTGGCTGCCTGCACAGTTAGCAATGTCTCTCCACACATTACAGCATCAATTGTCAGCTGTTTGGCCCAATTTCTCTGACAGACAGTGATTGTAAAGCAGGAATTATGAAGGACTTACCTACCCTGTCTTGGCAGAGCTAGGGTGTCAACTTACCTGCTTCCAAGTTTTGTCCTACTTGGACAGCATTTTGTCTACAGGTGAAGCAAGGGACTTTTCTTGCCAAGTGATAGGTTTGCCACTAATTTAACCATCTCCAATTGGGAATTCTTTAAGGCTCATCTTCTACTTGGAGTAGAATAGGGGGTGCTGTCAGGAGCTGACATATCTTGATATCAAAAAATATTAAGTTAATTTTTTAAAATTTATTTATTTATTACTTCAGGTTTCATCTCCATCATAGTGTCCTCTTTCCTCCACTCTCAGTCCCATCCTCCACCCTCTAGTACCTATCCCTTCATTCCCACTCCTCTGGAGTGGAGCGTCCCTACATAACAGCCCCCCACCCCAGTTCAGCAGTCATGAGGGCCAAGAGCCTCCTCATACACTGGGGGACTATAAGACAGCACCACTAGGGCAAACTGTTTCACTGACAGGAATCAAAGTATATGTTCATATTCCCTTTGGTGCATTCTTTGTAGTACATTATCCTGTACTATATGGCTAAAATACAACTATTAGTGAATAGATACCATGTGAATCCTTCTGGATTAGGGTTAGCTCACTCGGGATGAGCTTCTCTAGTTCCATCCATTTGGCTGCAAATTGCATGATTTCCTTGCTTCTGATAGCTGAGTAATATTCCATTGTGTAGATGTACCACAGATTTTAATCCATTCTTCAGTTGAGGGACATCTGGGTTGTTTCAAGTTTCTAGCTATTACAAATAAGGCTGCTATGAACATAGTTGAGGTAACTTCCTTGTGATTCAGTGAGGAATCATTTGGATGTATACCCAGAAGTGGTATAGCTGGGTCCCAAGGCAGAGCTATTCCAAGGTTTCTAAGATATTGCCAGACTGACCTCCATAGTGGTTGCACAAGCCTGCACTCCCACCAGCAATGGAGGAGGGTTCCCCTTTCTCCACACCCTCGCCAGCATGTGCTGTCATTTGAGCTTTTGATCATAGCCATTCTGACTGGTGTGAGATGGAATCTCAGTGTCTTCTTGAGTTGCACTTCTCTGATGATTAAGGATGCTGAGCATTTCTTCAAGTGTCTCTCAGCCATTAGGAATTCCTCCTTTGTGAATTCTCTGTTTAGCTCTGTTCCCCATTTTTTGATTGGATTATTTGGTTTCTTGGCATTTAATTTCTTGAGTTCTTTGTAAATTTTGGAAATTAGCCCTCTGTCAGATAGGGGGTTGGTGAAGACTTTTCCCAATCTGTAGGCTGCCGTTTTGTTCGAATGACAGTTTCTTTTGCTTTACAGAGGCTTTTCGGTTTCATGAGGTCCCATTTATTGATTGTTGATCTCAAGTCCTGAGCTGTTGGTGTTTTGTTCAGGAAGTTGTCACCTGTGCCAATGAGTTCAAGGGGTTTTCCCACTTTATCTTCTAGTAGATTTAGTGTGTCTGGCCTTACGTTAAGGTCTTTGATCCACTTGGACTTAAGTTTTGTACAAGGTGATAAGTATGGGTCTAATTTCATTCTTTTACATGTGGACATCGAGTTGGACCAGCATTATTTGTTGAAAATGCTGTCTTTTTTCCATTGTATGGTTTTGGCTTCTTTGTCAAAAATTAAGTGACCATAGGTGTGTGGGTTTATTTGTGGGTCTTCAATTCGATTCCATTGATCCACTGGTCTGTTTTGATACCAGTACCATGCTGTTTTTATTACTATTGCTTTTTAGTACAGCTTGAAACTGGGATGGTGATACCTCCAGATTTTTTTTTGTTTGTTTGTTTGTTTTAGTGTACAGGATTGATTTACCATTCTGGTTAATTTGTTGTTACATATGAAATTGAGAATTGCTTTTACCAGATTTATAAAGAATTGTGTTGTTATTTAAAAAATATATTAAGTTAAGAAAATATCTTTGAATACCATATTCTTCAGAACTCTTGAGGTTTTTGAAGACCACCTATCTATCTCCTTATGTTTGGATAAGCAAATGTTGCTTGTCTTTTAGCAACTTTATTTCTGATTAACTTAGAAAATAACTGTGATAGACTGTCCTAGTATCTAACAAAATGACATGCTTGAATGGCTATTAGTTTGAGTTTCTTAATTATCCTAAACAGTTTATGACAGTTGCTAACTAAAGGCCAAAACTTCACATTTCATTTTTAAGCGTTACCTAGGAACACTCCACTCCAGAGGAGTAGAATAGTAGAGATAGGGGGCAGAGGGTGGGACGGTGGGACTGGGAGGGGTGGAAAGAGGGCACTGTGATGGAGATGTAACCTGAAGTAATAAATAAACATTAAAAACAACAACAACAACAACAAACAGACCAGCAGAAACCCCGAAGCCACCGAAGCAGGGGATGCAGGAGAATCCTCACCAGGAGAGGACCTGTGGGTGTAAGCCACTCAAATACCCAGCAAGCAGCTCTGAACAAGGACACTAACCAGCCTCCTGAGCTCCCAGATACAAAGGGAAGGCTCAATGGAGCCACAGGAACAGGTATATTCTTAGCTGCAGGAACAGGTATATTTTTTATGGAACCATTGTGGCCGCAAACCACAGCACATTCTGAGCTACAAGACAACAGCAGGATCATAGCAGTATATATCCAGCGCCTGGGAGGTGCAAGCATATTTGGGCTTGCCCAGAAAGTTTTTGGACATACAGCCCCTCTACTGGATTTACAATCACTCAGAAGAACACTGCTGCTAGACAAAGCAGAGTGAAACACTCCCTGTAGCTGGCTACACCTCCAGCACCAGTGCAGTGTCCCGGGCCTTGTTGGGCAGCTCCAATCACCAAATAGAGGTTCTTCTTATTTCCTGAGCACCCAGTTTCCACAGGACAGCTCCGGCACCCAAACAAGGACCAGCACAGCTATAGGAACAGTGATATTAGAGCAGGCTGAAACGCAAGTTGTCGGGTTGGAAGGCTGCTAGGGACTCCACTGAGTCTAAGCCATGCAGATGAGTTGTGGGTTTAATATTGGACCCCTCAACCAGTGAGCATGGTTCCTCCTCTGTGGGAAACCAGATCTTCAGCATCTACAGTTCCACCTCTGGAACAGCTAGTTTTTGCCTGTGTGCACTGCTTGAGTGACTCAGACTAAAAGGACTTAGTGCCGAGGGCTGACAGGCACAGAGGTGCCCTGGGGATCACCTAGGAGGAGACACCTAGGGGGAACATGACCATTGACCTAACCCTCTGACCAGACAAACTAGCAGCAGGGTACTCTGCAGGCATGGAATAAATCCTGCCCTAACCCCGACCTGAGTTCCCAGTTGGGACACATCTGGAAGGGATGAACTTCAGGGGATCCCCTGAAATACAGCCCCCAACACTAGACCCCACCTAGCCTGTGTTGAGCTACAGACCACAAAAACTATACAGCCTCTTTACAAAAGCCCCATCCTTAGCATCAGGTACAAAAGACACTAGGAACAATCAGCTAAGGACAACCAGATGGCTAAAGGTCAGCAAAAAAAACAAAAACAAAAACAAAAAAAAAAACAAATCTGACAAAGATCAGGGAACTATAACTCCAACAAAATACAGCAATGTTAATACAGCAAACCCTGACCATCCCACCACAGCTGAAACACACGAAAATTATGACAAATCTACAGTTAGGAAAATGATAGAGTCTTTACAAGAAGAAGTTAAATCCCTGAAAGAATATAAAGAATCTTCAATTTTCCAAATAAAAGTAATGGAGAATACCATTAGCGACCTCCAAACCAACTCAGCCAAATATGAATGTGAAGGAGATAAGGCTAGGAAAGATTTGAATGGTTGGCAGACAAAGTCATCTAAATTGGAGCAGGAAATGTATAAAACGTATAAAAGTGTTCAAGACTTGACATTGGAAATGGAAGCAACAAAGAAAGCACAAGCAGAGACCATCCTGAAGGTGAAAAAACCAAGGGAAGAGAACAGGAACTACAGACATGAGTATCAAAAATAGGATACAAGAGTTGGAAGACAGAATCTCAGGTGTGGAAGATTCAATTGAAGAAATCAGTAAAACAACAAAAGAAAACGAGAAATCTAAAAAAGTTCTCAGCCACAACATCCAAGAAATCAAGAACTCAATGAAAAGACAGAACCTAAGAATTATAGATGAAAGAGAAGACTCCCAACTCCTAGGTCCAGGAAACATCTTCAACAAAATCATAGAAGAATACTTTTCAAATGTTAAGAAAGAGATACTGATAAAATTCCAAGAGGCAAACGAAATCCAAACAGATTGGACTACCTCCATTGCCAGTGGAATTGAAACTTGTACAAACACTATGGAAACCAGTCTGGTGATATTTTAGAAAACTTGGAATGGCTCTACCTTAAGACCCAGCCATAGCACTTCTGGGCATACTCCCAAATATTTCCTCACCAAACCACAAGGACATTTCCTCATCTATGTTCATAGCAGCCTTATTTGTAATAGCTAGAAACTGGAAATAACCCAGATGTCCCTCAACTGATGAATGGATAAAATAACTGTGGTACATATACACAATGGAATACTTCAGCCATCAGAAACAATGAAATCTTGCAATTTTCAGCCAAATGGTTGGAACTATAAAAGCTCATCCTGAGTGAGCTAACCCAGACTAAGAAAGATGCACATGGCATCTAAACACTCATAATGAGATTTTAGCCATATAGTACAGGATAACTATACCACAACCAACACACCAAAAGGAACAAGAACATAGACCTTGTTATCTGTTAATGAGACACTTTGCCCAAGTGGTGCTGCCATGTAGGCCCCCAGTATATGAGGAAGCTCTTAGCCCTCATATGACTGCTGAATTGGGGTGGGGACTGATATGTAGGGACACCCCACTCTGGAAGAGTAGGATAGAAAGGATAAGGGGTAGAGAGTGGGAGGGTGGAACTGGGAGGGGTTGAAAGAGTGCATTGTGATGGAGATGTAACTTGAAGTAATGAATAAACATTAAAAAAAATTAAGATAAGGTTGATTAGGTGTTCTTAGATATTAAGTGTTTATACATATAAGGTATTATGTTATAGGATACAGGCGTTTGTTAAGTGTTAAGAAACATAAGTGTTTTAAATAAAAATTTCCTGTTACAAGTGCTGTTTGTAGTGCGTTAGTTTTCAGCTCCTTTATATTCTCAGGAGGTTCCATACTTCTGCATTGATACCACTCCTCTGTTGGGGTAGTGTTAAGTATTCTAAATGTCAATTAATTGGTCCTGCTTGCTGTCTGTTACTTACATTGAATCTGATTGGTTAAATAAAATGCCGAGGCCTGAGATTGGGCAAAGACAGAGAAAGGTGGGACTTCCTGCGATTAGAGCAGGAAGCCTGTGCTTTAGAAAGAGCATTAATTCATTCCAGCAAGCAGCAGGAAGGAGGCACACACCATGGGTTAGAAAAAGGAACCTCATTCCACATGGCAAGGAACATCAGCATATGGTGGAGAATGGCAGTCCAAGGGGACGTATGTATATATGGGGTCATATTTGGATAATAGAATTAAGAGCTAGCTTAGATGGGCTAGGATTGCACAGTTAAGGCCAAGGCTTGTTAAAATCCACATGGTGTCTGTGTACTCATTTATAATAGCTGCTTAAAGATTAATGGTTCCAAATCAATTAACAATAACATAAATACTGGTTAAATAGTTCAATTAGCCATATTTTCTTTTCACATATGGTGCCCAACTACGGAAATTAGAATCCATGCTTATAGCCTGAGAAGGCCCGGGTGAAAACCAGTTTCCTAGCCAAAGAGTGGGGAACTGAACCCAAATGTATTTTAAAAGTGTGGCTAACTTAACAAAAGCTGTTGCCTTGCAGCAAAGGTGGAAACTTAGCTCTCCTTACCTACTAAAAAACTGGCAGCCTTCTAAACAGAGTTTAAGAGCAGAATTAACTGCCTAGATTAAAAATGGAGGAATTCATAATGCCTCAATACATTTGGATTCCAATTGAGTTTGTTCCTCTTAGCATGCAAATGATTTTTACCCTGACAATTGTGGTTCTGTGTGTCTTTTTTGAGAAAGTTCAGACTAGGATAGTCTTAAAGGAAAGAATTTACAGATGGAATGCGAAATTGCCAGCAATGATAATGAAGGAAAAAGGGAGGCCTTTCCTGATAAATACTAGAAAATTGATGGCAGCTGGAGCTAAGAGCTCCCTGGGTACTTGGTGCCTGTCAGGAGTTTCTGGTATAGTGCTGCCAATGAAATGCAGCCAAAACTAGACTCTAAGGAATAATGAACAAAACTGTAATTGCAGCATTGGCTAGCATGGTTAGACATGCCAAGGCTTTTGGAATGTTGTTTCTTTGCTTGACCTTTGTTTAGATGTCTTTGATTTCTCTATATCAGGAGATAAAAAGGATATTTTTCTGGTTTGACATTGCTAAAACAAGAGATTTTTGAAGATTTTGGGCAGATTTTGAATTGTCATTACAGTTCAAGGTTGCTTTTTTATTACAGAGTTACTTAAATCTGGGATTTAAGTGAAATATTTGAGCAGGGTGGTACTGGCACACACCCTTAATCCCTTAATCCCATCACACTAGAGGAAGAAACAGGCAGATCTCTGGATTCTAGACCAGCCTGGTTTACACAATGAAGGTAGTGCGGGAACTTGGCTGAGGAGATAAGTCAGCTTACTAAAGACAGTCTAGAATTCAAAATGACACATTTTTTTCCTTGATGTTAAGTTTGATAATGTTCTTACTGATCTAATGGATAAATACACATAATCTTAAATGTACATAAAGAGAAAAGGGTCACAAACCGGTCTCCTTAGTTATGGGGATCTCACTGGAGAACTGGTTTCAAGAGGCATTTTTCCCTGAAGAAGATATGTTAATCTCTGGGCATGAAGGTGCACACCTTTAATCCCAGAATTTTGGAGGCAGAAGCAGGCTAATCTCTGTGAGTTCAAGGCTAGCCTAGTGCAAAGTGAGTCCAGAACAAGGATACACACAGTATCAAAAAGAGAGAGAGAGGGAGAGAGAGAAAGAAATATATTCTGTTAACCAATGTAAGAACCCAGAGTTAGTCTTGGGAAGAACATGTGAACTGCATACCTCCCACAGCCAACAGCTAAGAAAACCTAACATAGGTTAGCATATCATGCTAATTTACACCAATCTCCTTAAGAATGGAGCTTCCATGGGAAAATTGGAACTCAAACTAATACAAAATGGTTTAATTAATGTTATTGTTTAATAAGGGTAATTCAGTTATTTAAATTCATACCTTGATCTCAAAATTTGGGAGACAAGGAAAACACAGGTTCCTCATGTGTTCAAGGCCAATCTAAATCTACAGAGCTCTACGGAGCAAATCAAGACAGTCCAAGCTACAAAGAGTAACTCTGTCTCAATAAGGATAGATATATCCACATAGAAATTAAATCTCCAAAGAAAGGAGAAAAGGAAAGAAAAAATATATAAATGTAAAACTTTGATCCCAAAACATGGGAGACAAAGACAGAGACAGATTGGTTCCTTTTGAGTTTGAGGCCAACCTAATCTACAAAAAGCCAGAACAACACAGAATAAACCTGTTTTAATCAATTAATAAATGTATGTCAATGGTAGAGGAGAATCCTTATACTCCATACAGTCTTACTATTACATGTCATCCTTTTATATGGCATGGAAACTTACAAATGTCTTTCTTCTGTTCAAACAAAGAACAGAAAATATTCCTTAATTGATTTGTGCATCATGCACATCCAAGGCATTTTGGTAATTGCAGAACTATATGTTACTTGTGAGAAATTATATATTTTCAGAACAACAGGACCAGAGTCCAAAGAAGACAAGTAACCCAGATGATCCAGCCTCATAGAATGTATCAATAGCTGTTTCCTCAAAAATCTGCATCAAGAACAATTTCAAACAGCTTGCTGAAATGGCCCAGCCTCAAGGACTGAACTTTCCTAACCAAAGTCAAGCTTGGAACTACAAATTGCTCAGGACATTCAAATTGCTGAGCACATAGAGACTGGACAACAATTCTTACAATTTACATGCTTAATCTTTTTTTTTTTTCATTTTATTTCGGCCCCTAAACAGGTTTTCTGCAACCCAATTCAGCAGGAAGCAGTTTTAAGAGGGTGACATCCTATTCCCAAAAAGTGGGGTGGATGATTCTTTGGTCATTTGATGTGTTATAAATGTTGTTTAGGGTTAATGGCTACAAATTGCCATATGGTCTTGTTAAGCAAGATATAGGAGATTAGATTCAAGGACTATTCTATTTTTTTCTTTTCTCTATCCTTCTTTCTCTCTTATATAGGGGGAAAAGACTTGAAAAGAAAAAGGGGTATATATGTATATAATATAGAAATGATAAGATATAAGAATAGATTATTGAATCTGCTCTGAAACTCAAAACTACTGTTATTCTCAAATAAGGTTATCTTTCAATACATTGGTATAGAATTTTGTATATTGATACAAAAATAAGATTAAGTTTGATTCATTAGTATAGAATTTTATATTTTGACACATAATATTTATATTTCAACTCTTGTATAATGTATTGTGCCTGTACAAATCATTTAAAAGTATAGGTTTACTTCCAATCCTTTTATGGGTTGCTATTGCAATCCATTTAGGAGTTTGGATAATACAAATTGACTGGCCAGTCAAGCTCCTGGTCATGTCAAATACTAGGTTAAACAGATAATAAATGGATAAAAATATACAGTTTGCTTGTTCAAAGATAGATAGATGATAGATTTATAAATAAAATAGTAGATGTCTTCAAAACCCTCAGAGGCATACAGAAAATGTCATTTAAAGATGTTTTTATTATTATAAGAATTGTTTGACTTAAGACAGTCAGCTCCTGGCAGCTCCCATTTGACTTGGAAGAAGACAATAAGCATCAAAAAGAAATCTCCCATCAGGAGATAATTCCTATTGGGTAAAAATGCCCCTGCTCTCTCAACAGACTATATACAGTCCAAAGATGGACCAGAGCTTAAATCCAGGTAAGGCGATGTCCTGATTCTGCAGAGACAGAATGGGAAAATCTTTATTTCCTGCTGCACTATTTAGTCTGTGAAAAATGCTTGGCCAGAAGGCTGAAGATGATGCTCCAATGATACTGAGAGATATTTGGAACTGTCTAGGCAACAAACTGTCATTTTTCCTTTTTGGAAGCTGCTCTTCTGTGCTTCCTACTCACTCAAATAATAACTTTATCCCTTCTTATGTCTTTGATGGGGTTGAAGGCATAATAGTTATAAAATTTCAATTGAACTTGAGTTATTGAGGACTTAAAAGGATATTTTCAAGTCTAAATAACATCTTTAGGTTTATAAATATAGGATATGATAGAAATTATTTAGGTTCAGAACTTTAGACACAACAAGATAGATAAGATGATTTTTTTTCTTCTTCAAGGTTGCCTGATACAAATAGGCTAAACATTATGTGTATAACTTTTATATATGGTTTTCTAGATTATTTCATATTTGTTCTTATTGTTTTTACTATATGAGTTAAAAAAATTAGCTTTTTTTTTTTTTTAGACAAAAGGAGGGAATTGTTGGGGTAGTGTTAAGCATTCTAAATGTTAATTAATTGGTCCTGCTTGCTGTCTGTTACTTACATTGAATCTGATT
>CAJQZJ010034157.1:3800897-3821033 GCA_907164525.1 Lophiomys imhausi | reverse complement strand
GCCGAGGCCTGAGATTGGGCAAAGACAGAGAAAGGTGGGACTTCCTGGGATTAGAGCAGGAAGCCTGTGCTTTAGAAAGAGGATTAATTCACTCCAGCGAGCAGCAGGAAGGAGGCACACACCAAGGGTTAGAAAAAGGAACCTCATTCCACATGGCAAGGAACATCGGCATATCGTGGGAATGGCAGTCCAAGGGGACGTATGTATATATGGGGTCATATTTGGATAATAGAATTAAGAGCTAGCTTAGATGGGCTAGGATTGCACAATTCAGGCCAAGGCTTGTTAAAATCCACATGGTGTCTGTGTACTCATTTATAATGGCTGCTTAAAGATTAACAACTGTCGAGCCAATTAACAATAATATAAATACTGTTTAAATAGTTTAATTAGCTATATTTTTCTTTTTACACTCCTCAAATTCTCTTGTTATGAAGTTGTGCAGTACTCTATGCCAACACTTTTTATAGAGAAATCAATTTACTACACTGGTAATGAAACACACAGACTTTGGTTGTGGCCCTAACATTGTGACAAAAGCTTTGAATTTCATTGTATAATATATTATGGTTTGTCTTGAGAAAAAAAAATGTATTTTATAGGTAAATGAGGAGTTAAGATAGGTATTGATTCTCTTATTGTGGGTGATATTACTTTCCTTTAAAATATGAATATTTTAGTTTTCCTTGCTTATGCCGTTTTAATTCCAATAAGTACAATGTTTATTTCTAAGCTCACAATGTTTCTTTAGTCAAGTTTCATATATAATAAATGTCACAATGTTATCATAATACTGAATCAAAAATTAAATGAGAGTTTACTCTAAATTATAATACAATATTTCATGTTTGTCAAGGTAATGGTCAGTGTGTGTAAACAAGGGTAAATTATTAGGAGATCTTTGATATTGCCAGAAATGTAGAAACATGATTTAAAAGCTACTAAGATTTGGGTATTTCGGATATATGATTTGAATCACTCCATCATGTAAATAACTATAATTAACTAATGTTATTTTCAATGAAGTATATCATAAAGTAAGAAAGCAAATTTTGAATATCAGATATAACCATTTATGTAGTCCTCATTTGCTCAAGAAAGTTGAATATTTATTGACATATCCTTTCATTTACAAAATTGCACGAGATTGGAGGATAAATTATATGATCACCTCTTATATACAAGCTATTACTCTGGCAGTTTCCATCATTTCCCTGAAGTTAAAGAACAGCCAAGTTAATGTTGTGTCTAGGTCATTTGAAGCTGTCTCTTGATTCCCTCCACTTTTCTTGCTTTCCCATTCTCTCCCATATTTTTGCTAAAGAGAATCTCTCTGGCTTAGTTAACCACCTACAAGTGATAGAATACATTGTGGGGACCCTTCTCAGTGAAGAGGAAGAAAGTCAAGCCTCCAATGGCCAAACTCTGCAGTTTCTGGACTTCCTGTTTTCAGTCTTTATTTCTTTTATTTTTTTCTCCTATATGAACTCCTCCCCACACTGAAGCTTTTGAAATAGAGATTTGAGAAGGCATGGTTGTTTACTGAACCAACTTTCAAAAAACCTCATTATTTACACCAGTTTTTTTCTCAGAGTCTTTGTCACATGTTCAACATAAAAAGTCTGAGGTCCTTATAATAAGGATGCTAAATCAGGAGAGAATTCTTGTAATCAGAACCTAATATGTGATTGTTTGAAGTATTTCATTTTGACATTGAAGAACTGTGAAGTGTTTTCTTGTACTCTCATATGGATTGGTGCTTCCTCTCATATAGAGCCTTAATTGTGTAGTTCCTGTAGAAGAAGTCACTTATCAGTAGAGGATGTATTTAATGAGTCTAAATATTCTGAGTAATTGTTTTAGAAATTAGAAATTCTCATCTTCACTCTTATATTTCTATAGTTCTGTCTGTATGCTATCACTGGAAGCCTAAAAACACAGTCTATAGTTCTGTCTGTATGTTATCACAGGAAGCCTAAAAATACAGTTCTCAGCTTCTCACCAGGTTGAGCCAATCCTTGTATGTGAGATGATTGAATGAAGATGTGGGTTTTAGTTTATCTTTTTTTTCTGGATTCTGGTCAAAGAAAGAAAGGTGGGGCTTCTGAATTACTATTAAGCATCAGTAACTTCATTCTGACAGTTCCTCATGGCAAAAGTATAGAAATATTAGTTGGTCTTGTGTCTGTTTACCAAGAGATAGTACATATTCTGCTTTCATGATGTATAGTGATTTTGCCACTTAGAGCAAATTAGCCTGCTGGTGTTACTGTCTTACTCCTAAGGTGGTTTTATGTGACTCTATACTGATATATGAGAAAGACAATCTTTGTTTACAAAACTCCTATAAGGCTTTTTTAAAAACTCAGTTATTACCTTCAGAGTGATTTATAATGGCAAACTACTCAAATTTAATAAAAAAAAAACGGAAGAGGGAGGTTAGAGAATTACAGTCTAGTAAAGGTTGTCTAAAAAGGAGCAGAGGTTTCAGAAATTGTCACTACATGAAAGGGTGCTAAGATGATGTATCTTCAGTCTACTCAAGAAAATCTGAGGTATGACGAAATAGGCCATTTAGTTATGTGATGCTTTTCAAATATATCCAGAAGTTTGAGTAAAAGTCAAGTTTGTGTTAGAGACACCCTGACTGCCTTCTAAAACAGTCCATTGTTTGATTCCATTTTCCAGCCATGTTCAACCTCTCCAGTACAAACTTGAAATAAACACAGTTTTAAAAATTCAACTAAGGTTAACAAAACAGTCATTCATAAGATAGAACAAAAGAGATGATACATGTAAAGATTATATTTTAACCATATAACTGATATTGAACAAACAAGATCTGTGAAACAAGAATACACAGAATAAAAGGGTTGAGGATAGTAGGTTGTAAATTCTGGCATAATCATATAAATATTAAGTTATTGATGTTAGGAGGGATGATTTGCAAAGAGGTAAGTTTCTAAGGAAAAAGTAAATTATAGCATTTGAAATGAGGGAGCTTTGTTACTGTGGGACAATCTAAAGCAGAGATATTGGAATCAGCAGTGAGAGGTAAACAAGAAATGCAATCAAGGGAGGTTGTTTCTTTGTTGTCATTGGGTCACAATTCAAGATGTGTTTATATATTGACTATGTTATATGTGCTATGCTTGTCAAATTTCATAAGAATGGAGTTTTATTTATAAACATGTATTGATACTAAAATTTTAATTTCAAATGACAGTTTTTCTCCATAGAATATTACTTACAAAATTTTGCACAATAGATTTGATTGCAACTATTATTTTCCCATGCATTCAATGACATTATCATTGAAGTACACCTAATTATTGAAATATTTGCCCTATTGTTTTGTTATATTCTTTTCAGGTGAATAGGGATATTATCTCTTATTTCTATTCTCAAGAAGATTATTTTCCAACTATTTAATTTGGAATTGAAAGACAATGTGAGAGGAAGCAATTTATTTTATTTTCAATGTTATAAATAGTAATCAAACATTAAATTTTTTCTTCATAAATATAAATCTTCTTGATGACATTTATGATTATTGTTGCTTAAATCCAAGCCTGGGGCCCTTAGGGATGGGGGTGAGCTCACACAGAATCAATGATGCAGACACAGGGAGTCAGGCAAGTGGCAAAAGCAGATTCATTTATTCCAGGAAGAGGATGTCCCTTTTATATCCCGCCCCCAGCATCCCATTGGTTCCTGGACTATAAACTGCTGCTGTGGCTCTTCCTCATTGGCTTGTGTCTCATCATCTTGATATGGCCCTCAATCTCTGGGCATGTCTGGGCAGGTCTCAGGTATGTCTGGGCAGGTCTCAGGCTGGCTGTTTGTGGAAGCCTAGCTGTGCATGTGCCATGTTTAGTAACAAGCCCTGTTCCTGCTCAACAGCAGGCCTTGTTCCTCCTACAGATTATTAAATAAAATAATTTTGTCCATAAACTATAAAATATTTTAAATTAAAATTCACTGAAGATACTTATTAGTAAAAGTTGCTCATAAAATTTACATCCAGGCTGTTGCTATTGTGCAGTGGCAGTTTTTGAAAAATACTGAGAGAACAGTCAAAAGAAAGGAAACTTTTGAATGTCTATTTATTATTATTATTATTATTACTAATTATTGTACTATTATTATTGACTGTTGGCTATAACTTAGAACTACTAAGATAATAAAAATATTACTTTTGTGTTTTTGTAAGATAACATAACCATTTATTCCATGTGAGATAATTTTCTTCACAAATATAATATAGCTCATGCTTTCTGATTATTTCTAGTCTTCAACCTTGTTTCTTTGTATCTTGATGTTTATGATTGCAAAACTTAGTTGTGCATTTGGCACACCTAGGAAGAGGGAACATCCATTGAGTACTTGCCTTCATAAATCTGAACTCTGGCCATGTCTGTGTGACATTTTGTTGTTGTTGGTATTTGCTGTGGGAAGACCCGGAATACAGTAGGCATTGCTATTCCTGACAAAGTGGGGCTGGTCTCTAAAAGAAACTTAGGTAACCAAGCCACTCTGCTTTTATTTGATTGCTTCTATGCCCTGGATCTTTTCTCTTTGTCAAAGTTCTCTAGAAGAACAGAATAAACATATATATAAACATTATTATAGTTATAGAATGTAACATACATTCATACATATACTTATAAGCTAAAATATATATTGTTATATTATATAACATAAATTCACCTATATAATATATGTATGGGATTTATTAGAATGTCTTACAGGCTGTGGTCCATCATTGTGGTCTAACAATGGCTGTCTTCCAATGAAACTTCCAAGAATTCTGGCCAAATATCTCAGCTTGTCTTCCATATATGTAGGAATCCTGAATAAGTGTGAATGAAGAAAGAAGTAGAAATGTCAATACATTTACTTTATGCATTTAACACTTAGTATTAAAATAATTATTATGCAAATAATATGTAAATATGTTGACTTTAAAGCACTGTTTTATGACTTTGGCATATTCTTACTACAAGTTTTTAAAGAATACTATAACCATGAGAAGAAATTTGGAAACATCCTGGAATCTCTGAAGGTTATCCTAATGAGGACTCTTAGTAAAGGGGTATACAGAATCTCAACCGGCCATCTCTTGTAGTCAGGCAAGGCTTCCAGTGGTGGCACTGGATTGCATTTAATTGTGTTGTTGGCCAAGGTACCATAAATATCCTTAAATGACTTAGCTATTGATAAGAACAAGGTTTTTTTCTGCAAACTGAGAGTGGGGCCACAAGGACAACATTCACACAACACATTGTACATGGAGAAATCAAGCCGGTGCCTATATGGAGCCTTCACTCTTATGTTCTAGTCTCCTTGATGAGAGAAGGTACTCTACAGGCTACCGAAAAGAAAAGTAGATGCAAACTCAGCCACAAATCTTTGACGTAAAATCTGACCTGAATGCAACATATGCAAAGGCAATAGTGGCACAGAACTTGTGGGAATAGCCAACCAATGTTTGATTTGACCCACTCCATGAGAAAGAGCTCACATTTCACAGTGCTTGGGTAACCCAGAACAAGAGACTAGATAGCCCAGAGACCTAGGGTAAAACCTAACACTAGTGGTCAAAAAATATCAATAAAAACTTTCCTAAAGATATCCGGGTATACTCATAGGTGAATGACTCATCCAGCCATCATCAGAGAACAGATATCATCATGGAGGCTTCTTATGATAGCAAATGCAAACAGATGCAGAGATCCACAGCCAGACTTTCAGAGAGAGTACAAATTGGAGGTCTCCACCAAATCCTTCCACTCAGAGCTTTGGGAATCCTATGGGATAGGAGGAAGATGATTGTTAGAGTCAGAGAGGATGGAGGACACCAGGAGAACAAGACCCTCTGATCAACTAAGCAAGACACATATGAGCTCACAGAGACTGAAGCAGGAAGAACAGAGTCTGCATGGGTCAGTATCAGATCTTCTGTGTATAAATTATAGCTACTAGCTTACTAGCTTTATATATTTATGGAATGGTTGACTTCGAGAATGAAGTCAACAAGAGCCTCTGACTCTTGTGACTATTCTAGGTCTATTTTCTTCTTGTTGGATTTCCATGTCTAACTTCAATATGCTACTTTTTGCTTCATTGTACTATACTTTATTTGGTCATGTTTGATTTTTAATCTCTTAGAAGCCTATTATTTTCTAATGAGAAGCAGAAAAGGAGTAGATCCATGGTGGAGAGGAGGTAGGGAGGAACTGAATGGAGTAGCAGGAGGGGAAACTATAATCAGGATATATTGTATGAGAAAAAAGTTTATTTTTAATAAAAGAAAAAATTAAAATCTCGTTATTTTCAAAATTGTTGTATAATACCTTGATTCTGTAATTTATTAAAATAGTGACAGTTTGATTATTAATCTTACCACAGTGGCTATGTTTTTCTTAAGTCATTTTTTTAAAAATATAGCAAAATAAAATGTAATAAGATAAAAGAAAAACTACCACTTTGGATTAGGAGAAGGTAAACTGACAGAAGAAAAGAGCCCAAGAAAAGGTTTAATAATTTGAGACTCATTTTTTTTCACCCAGGAATCCCATAAAACACTAAACTGGAAGCCAAAATACATATGCAGAAGACCTGGGACAGACTCATGCAGCACCTGTGGCTGGGGCTTCAGGTCCTGTGTCAGTTCATATGAGTTTTGCTATTGCTGATTTAGAAAATCTTTTCTTCTTGATGCTCTCCTTCCCTTCTGTTTCTTACTTTCTTTCTGCCTCTTCTTCTTCTGTGTTCCCTGAGATCTGGAGGGAGAAATTTGATGTCAACATTCCATTTAGGGACAATATTTGATGGTGATATCCCTTGGAACTGATTGTTCAAGGTCTCTCACTCTCTGAGTAACATGTGACTGTGGGTCATTGTATTTGTTCCCATCTGCTGCAGGAGGAAGTTTCTCTGATGATGGCTAAACAAATCTATGAATATAGCAGAATATCATTAGGACCCCATTTTATCACTTCATTCTTTTTTCCTTGTTTAGACCAGTATTATTTTATCCCTTTTACTTGCTAGGAGAGAAAAAAAATCCATTTTCTCCAATAGAATGACACTGTATATTAACCAGGATAGGACAGGCCTCATAGTCAAGATTAGTTGACAAACATATGGACTCCACAGTTCTTTTGGTTACAATTTTGGTGGGTTTTATGGAGAGGGAAACATAGTTATATTTTGGTTTTTTTGGTTTTGGGGGTTATGTTGTTTTATTTTGTTTTGAGAGGTAACTTAAAGTTGGGTGAGTAGGGAGAGGATCTCAAAAGACTGGAGGAGGGAAGATATGATAAGAATATATTTAAATTTAAATTTTATTTTAAATAATAAAATATAATGTAATTTTAAAATGATACAGTACAATTTTAGTGATTGCTTATTAACCAAAATTTGGAAAAGAAAACATACATGATGGTTTGAGAGGCAGAAGCAGGCATATCTTTATCAATTTGATACTAGACTGGTCTACAGTGAAATTTTCAGACTAGCCAGGGCTAATGAAATTCTGTGTCAAGAAAGGGGGAAATAGAATTAAAAAAATAAACAATTTTCTTAAACAAAATTGCAAAAACCTAAGATAACTTAGATAAATTATAGCCAGTTTTTAAGGATTTAAGATCATAAAACTTGAAATTATTGAATTTGGGTAGGGTAGGGATGAATGCAGAACATTGTGGGTACTAGCAGAGTGCTCTATCAGTGGGCTACACTCCAAGGTATCAGAAGTATTTTAAGCATCAGTCATTATTTAAAAGTTAGCTTAAATTGATTGGATTAATTGAAAAGTGCATTTGCTAGAATGGAGACTTCCAATAAATTAGAGTAATGTTTAACTTTATCTCATGAAAATCTTAAGTGTGAAGGACACCAGAAACATATATAAGATGTTTCTAACTTTGTTGCCTATATAAAATTAACAATTTCTCATGCTTTCCATAAAAAATTATTTAGTATCCTTTTCCATGCCTATAATTGTTGGTTGGATGTATTTTTACCATTATAGTTTGTTATTGTTGAATTCCAAGACTTTATATATCATCTCAAGTTAGATGCTACAATTATTTATTAGTTTAATCATAGTTAATATTATCTCATTACTCACAGAGGAAGAACATGAAACTTAAATCTTTACATTGATTTTGTAAAGTGATAATGAATCTTTTTTAATCTCTCTATTCTTTAAGATCTTTTCACAACATTTTAATAAAAGTATGACATGCTAATCTACACTAATCAAAAGGTCATTAATAAGTAATTACAGTCATTCAGTGGAATGCAAAATGCTTGATGCCGAGGAAATAATGATAATAAGAGATAACTCTTCTTTGGAACCTCAATATTGAGAGAGGTGATATGAGGTTGGGATTTAGCTCTGTCAAGAAAGCTTGTCTATACTCAACATAGTTCTGTACCCAATTTTTTGATTGGATTATTTTGTTTCTTGGTCTGTTATTTCTTAGTGAATTTTGGATATTAGCCCTCTGTTGGATGTGGGGTTGGTGGGGTGATATGATGCATTCTAAATGTTAATTAACCTGCTCCCAGGTTACATCTTGCTCCTGCTTGCTGTACATCAAGTAATGGTGTGTTACATTGTTTTCTAATCATTGCCTCTAATTGGTTTTAATATAATGCTAAAGCCTGTGATTGAGTGGAGAGAAAAGTGGGCAGGGCAAAAGTTGGAGGGCTTCTGGCACAGACAGAGAGGATCTTGGGAAGAGAAGAAGCTAAGGGAGGAAGGAGGAGACACACATAATGAGGGAGATGGAAGAAAATCATGCCATGTGGCCTGGAACATCAGCATAGCATGGAGAATAACCATCCAAGTGAACTTTTGTATATTTGGGGTGCTATTTGAGAATTGAATGAGCTAGCTTAGATGGACCAAGATTCCTCAATTCAGGCTGAACCTTGTTAAAATCCATCAAGTGTCTGTGTGCTTATTTATAATGGCAGGTTAAGGATTAACACAGCCAACCAATTAAATATAGTATAAATGCAGGTAAATATTTTAATGTTCACCATGGGATGGTATGAAAATCTTTTCCAAATCTGTAGGCTGCCAATTTGTTCTAATGACACTGTCTTTCACCTTATAGAAGCTTTGCAGTTTCATAAGGTCCCCTTTATTGATTGTTGGTCTTAGAGCCTGAGCTATTAGTATTTTGTTCAGAAAGTTGTCACCTGTGACAATGAGTTTGGGGTTTTTCTCCACTTTCTCTTCTATTAGATTTAGTGTATGCAGTTCTATGTTGATACACTTTGTATGTCCTATCTTTGATGTATCTGGGCTTGAGTGTTGTGCGTCGTGATAAATGTGGGTCTGTTTGCATTCTTCTATATGATGACATATAGTTAAACCAGCACCATTTGTTGAAGATGGCTTTTCTTTTTCCATTGTACAGTGTATAGGCTGCCACCAACATTGTACAGTTTTGGCTTCTTAGTAAAAAATTAAGTAATCGTGAAAGTTCATTACTGGGAATTTGATTCGACTCCATTGATCAAGTGGTCTGTTTCTATGCCAGTACCATGAATCTCTAGTGACCAAGCAACACATTGAAATGTTCAACATCCATAGTCCTCAGAGAAAAGAAACTCAAGACAATTCTGAGATTCCATCTCACACCCATCAGAATGGCTAAGATAAAAAACTCAAGTGATAACACATGCTGCCAAGTATGTGGAAAAAGGGGATCATTCCTCCATTGATGGTGGGAGTGCAAACTTGTACAACCACTTTGGAAACCACTCTAGAGAGATCTCAGAAAACTGGGAATAATTCTACCTCAACTATAGCACTCCTGTGCATAATTCCAAAAGGTCTTCACCAACCCACAAGGGCATAGGCTCAACTATGTTCATAGCAGCTTTATTCATAACAGCTAGAAACTGGAAACAACTTAGATGCCCTTCAACTGAAAAATGGATTTAAAAAAACTGGTACATTTACACAATGAAATATTACTTATTTAACTATCAGAAGCAAGGAAATCATGCAGTTTGCAACCAAATGAATGGAACTAGAAAAGCTCATCCCGAGTGAGCTAACCTAGACCCAAAAGATACACATGGCATGTATTCACTTATAACTGGATTTTAGCCATATAGTACAGGATAACTATCCTACAACCCAGAAACCTAAAGGAACAGGAACCTAGCATACCTATCATATAAGAAATTCCACCCAGCAGCAGACCAAAATAGATGCTGAGACACACAGTCAAACATTAGAGTCCTAGGAGCTCTGGGAGTCTGATATAAGAGAGGGAGGAGGAATAGAGAGTCCAAGAGAGGATAAGAACAACACATAAATATCAACAGAACCAACCAACCAACTAGGCCCCTAGAGGCTTACACAGACTGAAACACTAACCAAAAAAAAAAAAAAAAAGAGGAAAAAAAAAGCTTAAACTAGATCTAGCTCCCCTATACATATATAAATGATAGGCAACTTAATCTTCATATAGATCCCTTAGGAAGTAGGGGGAGGGCATCTCTGTCATGGAATCTGTTACATGTTAGTGGGACACTTTACCCTAGCTAGGCTGCCATGTCATGCCCCAGAGTAAGAAGAAGCTCTTAGCCTTCATGGTCTGATGAACTGAGGGGGCTGATATGTGTAGGGCCCCCTCACCTGAAGAGAAAGATAGGAGGAAAAGGGGAAGAGGGTGTGGTACCTGGAGGGGAGGAGGGAGGGGGTTGTGATCGAGATATAACTTGATTTAATAAATAAATGTAAAGAAAACGATTTTCTAACACGCATAAGGTCTTACGTTCTGTAGTCAACCCCAGAACCACTAAAAGTACAAAGATTCATCTAATATGGGGCATGAATATACTTCTTCAATACTCTCTAGTTAGTGGAATTTCATTTCTTGACAAACTTTCTCATACTGAAATTGCTTTAGTGGTATTCTATTTATTGAAATATAATTATTCACAAGCAACACTGGAAAATGCCTATTCAGTTAAGGCAATCTAAATAATTCCAATTTAGTTATTGACATTAGGTAAATTGATACACACTTGAAGGAGACTTGATTAGAATTCTTAATTTTGAGAGAAGCATTTAATTTAATATGAAAATATATAATAGTGCCGCACCATTAAAAATGGTTAAAATGGCCAAGTGTATGCTTCTGAACATTGAAAAGAGAAAAGCTTTGATAATAAATCATAGCTAAATCACTAATTAAAAATAAACTTAATGTATATTTCCATTAAATATATGTTTTTTCGAATGTTTATATTTGTTTCCATGCATGCCCATGAGTATGTATGAGGAATAGGACATTATTTTGTAAGTTAGGTGTTTACAATATATAATTACCACATTTTAGTAGATTAAAATGTAACAATTGTAGTTTTCCTCTTACCAGGAATTTTATTTCACAAGTTTTCACTGACTACAATCAACTGTAGACCAAAAATACTAAAGGGAAAATTCAAGACAAAAATAATTTTCAGGTTTTATCTTCTACTCTTCAGGGTAATATATTGAAGTATCTTATACTGACTTCTCTGTCTATTACAGTAATCTTTCCTTTCTCAAAACATCTCTGCTGCATATAGTACATGTCCTTTGGTCACATAATGAGAATCTCATTTAGGAAACAAATTCCCTATCGTTTCAGTAACTTGTTTAATTCGAATGACTTTTACTTTACTTAATCACAGCCCTGATTCTCAAGAGTCATCATACTGTTATTTGTATTATACTACATTTCTACATTCCCTACCTCTGCTTGTTAGCATTGGTATTGTGAATATGCCACTCGGCCTGATTTATAAGAAATGCTTAGCTGTATAAGTTCACATTGCTCACATAGATAACAATAGCACAGTGCAGGTTTTTTTTTCCCTTCAGAGTGTCAGATATTTATATGCATGCAAACTGTGTGATTAACTAGCTGCATAGCCCTTAAAATCTAGTAACCACTGTGTGTTGGATAAATTATGTTCTGAATGTAATATCTGACTGGCCATTCGGAACTGTTTTCCATGAATTAACTGATTGAATTATAGCAGCCTGTCATGTAGAGTGTGCCATATGATCCTGTCTGTCCTGTTTTCAAGCTGTGACAAGCATCGAGCTTTGGAGGTATTACTATGACTTTATATATCTGATTATTTTTGTCATTGTAAACAAAATACATTCTGTGAGATAAATTTTCATCAAGTGCACCAGCTTTTAAAAATACCTGTTGTAGGCTGAAAAAGTCAGACTATGGGTGTGTTGATAAATTTTAGTTTCACAATCATTTAAAGGAATTAAAATGCAATTTTAGAGAGTTAATGTGTAAGCACAGCCACAGAACTTGGAATTAAATGAGGAAAACTGATTTTCTCTTTTTATTCAGTAAGAGAGAACAATTCACGGAGAGATACTATTTCCCAGAAAATAGAAAAGTTCCTTGACATAGTATTTCCAAGGACCCCAGGTCCTCCTAGGATGTAACAGTTCTATCAGCCATAGCGCTTTGTCTGCTACCTGACAGATATCCTCTTGTTAATTTTGAGTGAGGTCTTGCATGCTATGGTATTAACTATAGCATCTGTAAACCTAGAAGCCTGATATCGACAATAATGTTTTATACACAAAAGACTTGTTGAGATTATCAAGGGGACCATGTTATGGAAATTTGCAAAACTTCCACAAAGACGCATACAGCTAAGTCATCTGTACACAGGGTCAGAGCATAGAGCCAGTGCTGAACTGCAAGGCAAGGTAAGTTTATACAGTCTATACAGAAGTCAGATCATGAATTATGCAAACTATAGAATTTGGAATATACAATATAGCACTGATTATTTTAAGGTTGATCTAATCCTTATTTTTCAGAACAGGTAGTAAGAAAATTAGACAAATCGAATGAAAATCCTTCATTAGAGTTGTTATTTCATAATTTTAAGACTTTTATAATTTTTAGAGATAGAAAATTCTAAAGTTTTACAGTTATAAAAATGAGTATTAGCTGGGAGCTATTGGTTTGCTTAGAATAAGATAGAGACTATAGTTGTGAATACTTGATAAATCTAGAAATAACGATGTACAGAAAATGATCATTGGTTAGGCTACTGTGTTAGTTTTCTATAACTATCATAATTATCTGAGATAATGTACTTGTAAAAGAAAAGATTTCTTTTGCCTCGATGACTCAGAGATTTCAGTCCATGGCTGGTTTACCCTTTTGTTCTGATTCTGTGTTGGAATATTCTGGGGTGAGTACACAGAGGATCTATGCAAAACCTTGACAGACACTCATAAGGGGAGGCAGTAGGAGAATCAATGTCCCCTAATAACTTTGAAGATATGCTCCACAATGTTCAGAAGACATGCTTAGCCTCATTTCTAAAATTGTCACCACCTCCCACATATGCTATTCTCCAGACTAGGCCTCTAACATATGCTTGTGAGCTACATCTCAGATCCAAACCACAGCAAATATCTGACTGATTAAATAACCAGTGTAACCGACCTTTTAAATTATTAAGCAGTTATTTATTAATAACTATATTCACTTATAACAAATACACTTACTTAATTACTATTCCTACAAATTCCTACAACCCCTTGAACCTATCCACTAAACCTATTGATAATTATAACAACTACTTTCATAACCTTTTAGAATGATACAGTCTCTGGGGCAGGTCCTCAGTCATCAGGAACACAGTCTTTGTTGTAGATTCTTTAACGCACTTAGCAGTCCTTTTTCTGGATCTCTCAGATGCAGGTTCATCAGGGTAAGTTGGTTATTGCAGTCTCACCTTAAATAAGGCTTCATGCTTTCTTCTCTGTGGGAGACCTCAGCCGTCTGCAGGCCAACTTACTTCTTTTGAATCAGGAACTCAGCTGCTCTGCCTCAGTCCTTAAAGCCAGGTACAGTTTCCCCTAGGCCACTGATCGGACAGATCAAACCCCTCCAGGCAAAAGCTGAGCCACAGGGTCCAGTCCTTGGCCTTTTGGTGTCTTGCTCAGGCTTTCTTTGCTCACCGGCTTCTTTCTGCTTCAGGGAGAGAGCTGGCCATCAATGGCCAGCCCTTTTTTTCAGCAGGACTCTTGGAGCTCTCTAGCATCAGGGGCCTCTTCTACTTCTGGACTCCATGCACTGTCCTTATATAAGAGGAACTCTGTTTCAGCTTAATTTGGGCTCCGCCCACTTAGCAGCTGAAAACAATGTCAGGCCAGATACTTTGTTTCTTCAAGTCTATTGAGTCTTTCCTGTTTTTCCTGACTTCAACCTTGTTTTTCAGTCTATTAAGTCTTTCCTGTTTTTCCTGACTTCATGCTGATAATGCTCTTCATGCCCCGAATTAAGAGACAGTATCAGAAACTCCTATATATTTTCTAAATCTAATTTATCTAACCCCTACAAACCAGTATAAACAGGAGGCTTATTTTGAGCTGATTAATGGGCACAGGGATTGAAAGAAATTGCTACCAAAACCCACAACATGGGTACAATATCTGGGACACACATGGTGAAAATTGAGAACTTACTCCTGCAAATTTTCCTCAGCTTTCCATGCATGCCCCATGCATGTACCATTTCACATACAAAAGTAAAGAACAAAGAATAAAAAGTCAACTTCATAACTGGATTTTTGGAAATGCTTTAAAATTCTAAGATTTATTTCTTAAATAAGTAGAAAGTATTTTATTTTATTTTTAATGTGTATTTTAACTTTATTACACAATTTTTTTTCTGTTTGTAAGAGTTACACTGATTAAAAAGAAGCAACTCACTTAAAAATGTAATTAAATAAAGTCTGAATGTTTTTACAAGGAGATAAGAGAAATAAAACAGTCTAGGGGTATGATTAAGTTGGTGCTGTACTTGTCTAACATGTACCACATAAACCAGGCGTGGTTGTGCACGCCTGTAATCTAGAGCATGGGAGGGGGAAAAAAAAGCAAAGAAGGAAAACTCTCTAAGAATAATTATCTTCTAATCAAAAGCTAAAGGGCATTCTGAGGATAAAATTCAGTGCTATGATGCCAATGATCTTGGATACTCTTTCCTCCTCTTTGACAGAAGCTCAGTCAACTCTAGGATGGATACTTCTGAGTTGTTTTCCTTAATTTCACATATCCCTTGGGAATACATGAAATAGAGACATATCTTTAGGTAAGTCAGTGTTAGACAAAACACCTTAGAATTTCATTGTATGCTGCCTTTGAGATTATTTGGCAAATTATTAATGCACTCAACCTACCAGTTACCCTGAAGCTGTTTCATCATGTTGGCTGTCTAAAGCCACCTCTGGAGCTCCAGTGGCACACTCCATGTGCAGTACTAACACAAAACTACAAGTTAGATATCAGTACCTGCAGCTTGAGGAGACACACATGTGGCTTTCAGTTTGGAGCTCATTTAAACCACTGCCTCTTCTCACTGCAGTCTTTTGTGTATGTTCCTCTTATCGCTTTATGACAAATCACCCCAATACCTAGTGACTCCAAGCAACAATAAATATGATATTTATCACAGTTTTCACAAGTCCAAGTCAACCAAGCATTCAGAGCTAGGACCTCTGGGGCCAGGGGAGTCACAGGCAGATCCACAGGTCCATTTCCTTAGGTTGGTATGTGCTTTCCAGACATGTGTTCAAGAGGGCTGATTTGGGCTTCCTCACATA
This sequence comes from Lophiomys imhausi, assembly GCA_907164525.1. Lineage (NCBI taxonomy): Eukaryota > Metazoa > Chordata > Mammalia > Rodentia > Muridae > Lophiomys > Lophiomys imhausi. Next base: position 3,805,352 of record CAJQZJ010034157.1, on the reverse strand, counting down.
CCATTTGGCTACTCAGGGCTCCAAAGGCAAGTATCCTGGGAAAGATGGAGAGAAGCTAAATTACCTTTGCCAACCTAGCCTTGTCAGCCAGTTAGCACCCTTCCTCTGCTTACTCATCTGCATCCACCTGGATCCAGATTGACTACTTACAGTCTGCCACTTGATAATGGAGAAATAGGACCTAGAAAAACACAGTAGATAGGAACTATCATAGCCTCCTTTTAAAAAAAGAATTTTTAACTTTTATTGTTTTATTTTAAGCTGCAGGCCCTGCACTTCCTATATAATCAGATATATTTATCCCTCTCAGGTCTCTGAGGTGGTTGAAGAATAGATAGCTAGAGTCTTATAATTAAATTTTGAGTTGTTTGGCAATCAAGAGAGTGCCCTGGATCTAAGAAGATGTTTTTAAAATTGTGATGCAAGTTAGTATGAAAACTGAATTAGATATAGAACTTTCAACTCATGGAGATGGTTAGATAGTAGAACATTAAAGTCAGGTGCCAAATATAAATGGACTGGACAATGGGAATGTATGCTAAGCCATATAACTCTTATAATTGTGGCCTAATTACAAAAAAAAAAAAAAACCACTGGTTGTTCTTCCAGAGGACCTGGGTTCAATTCTCAGCATTCATATGGAGGTTCACAACTGTCTGTGATTCCAGTCCTGGGAATCCAATGCTCTTCTGGTTTCTGCAGGTAGTGCATGCATGTGGTGCAGACACACATACAGGCCCAGCACCCATACTCATAGAAAGTATTTTATTACTTTAAATAAATTTGAGTATAATTATAATATATATTTTAATAAATCAAAATCTCATTTCGTTATAAGTATTATTTTTTATTATTGTTTTCTTTTTAAACATGTATTTATTACTTCAGGTATGTCTCCATTACTGTCCCATCCCTCCAACCCCTTCTAGTCCCACCCTGTACCCCTTCTCCTACCCATCCCATCCCTCTGGTGTGGGGTACCTCCATGTATCAGCCCCCCTCAGTTCATTAGTCACATTTGAACTAAGAGCTTTCTCTTGCACAGGGGGCATACGTGGCAGTTCCACTAGAATGTGGAGTGTCCCACTAACAGGTAACCAAGTCCATGTTCCTGTTTTATTGGGTCTATTGACTGTAGGATGATTATCCTGTACTATAATGGCTAAAATTCAGTTATAAGTGAATTTATGCCATGTGTATCTTTCTGAGTCTGAGCTTTTCTAGTTCCACCCATTTGATTGCAAATTAGATGATTTCTTTGTTTCTAATAACTGAGTAGTATTCCATTATGTAAATGTATCACAGGTTTTTTTTTGTTTGTTTGTTTTTTCTATTCTTCACTTGAAGGACATCTGGGTTGTTTCCAGTTTTTTAGCTATTACAAATAAAGCTGCTATGAACATAGTAGAGGAGATGTCCTTGTGAATTGGTGAGGAATCTTTTGGTTGTATACCCGGGAGTAGTATGATTGGGTCTTGAGGTAGAGTTATTCCAATTTTTCTAAGATATCTCCAGACTGATATCCATAGTGGTTGCACATGTTTTCACTCCCACCAGTAGTGTGGGAGTGTTCTCCTTTTCCTGCACCATCCTTAATTGTAAGAGAAATGCAACTTAAGATGACTCTGAGATTCCATCTCACTCTGTCAGAATGGCTAAGATCAAAAGCTCAAAAGGCAGCACATGCTGGCGAGGTTGCGGAGTTAAGTATTATATTTATGTAGAGACATTCCACTCCAGAGGACTGTGATGGAAGGGATAGGGGGTAGAGAGTGGGAGGGCGGGACTGGGAGGGGTGGAAGGAGGACACTGTGATGGAGATGTAACCTGAAGTAATTAATAAATATTTAAAAAATTATTCCCTTTCAATTCCGTGTGAAAAACATAGTTACTGAGTTTCTGTATTATCTTTTCCATCTTCATTATGACAGCTGTCAGGAAGATATAATCCTCATCCATTTGCCAAATATTAATTATTTTATGTCCCAGGCTAAAAGAAAAGGTTTGATTGGCCCAATCCATGAATATTTTTCAGTGTTTCTTCGAAAATTTTAATTCTTGTCAGAAGTTTGTGAGTATTATCTTTTTTTATAATTTATTTTTTATTTCTTCAAGTTGCATCTCAATCACAATCCCCTCCCTACTCCCCCCTCCAGTCCCACCCTCTTCCTCCTCAACCCCCCGAGTATTATCCTTTTTTTATCTTCTGTACACAACACGAAGTGAGCTTTTGGGTTTATTTATGTAGGTCTTAACACAAGTTTGCAAAATGAAAGTATTGAATTTTTTGACATATCAAGCCAATTAATGGTCCTTATAAAAAGAAAGAAAGAAAAAGTAAACTTAGCAAAACTTAGTAAGATTGCAAGGAAATTCATCAAAGAATATCAGAGGGTGCCAATGGGTAAGAAAGGCATTTTAAGATATATAAATGAGGATATGGAAGAAAATATAATTTAAAAATCATTATTAAGTGATGGATGAATTACTGTCTGTCCCTGAGGTCTGTGGGGGTCCATTAGAGTTGCAAATTGACTAATTAGCATCGTGAGAATTGCCTATAATTAACTGCTGGTTGACTAAATGATTCATAGAAATTAGTAGATCTTGAGTTTTCTTGTGAACTCTCCATTTGATACATCTGTTCGCTATGCAGCAAATGAAGATGATGCAGACTTCATATGTATATTGGTGCCTGCAGAGCCTCGGGGCTTGCTAGGGGAGCTCAATGTTATTCAGCAACTCCATATCTGCAGATGTTCCACATTTAATGGGTGTTCACCCGACTGAGAAAGCACTGAGTGTATAATATCAATGCCCTCACAGAAGTTTTGCTTCATGGGAAAGTGAACCTCAATCTACTCATCGTATCTGTACTGTGGGCACCAGGTGTGCAGAGGTGAATGCAGTTAAACAACTCCGATGTGAACTTTTATCAATGGTGGCGAAAATATCCCAGAAGTGAACTTTTGATATGAGTGGTTTTCCTAAAATTCACTCTTCCTTAGAAATCTTAATATAAAAATATCCCATGTAGAAAATCAATGTTGCCCTGATTAAAGTTGATGAATGTTGTAAAATAAATACAATAAATACAGTGATTTAGTTGATTGTATCATAGAAGTAGCACATAATGTCCTGTGGTTACCAAGGAAATCATGGCAGTGAAGTGACAGACATGCTGGTAACTATCAATTTGTAAAGAATAAATACTGTATAGAAAACAGGGATGAAACTCAGTCACTTCCAACTTATACTCTGTGTTTAAGTATTATATATATATCCTGGAATTTTCATGATTGACTTTGTCACTGTTATGTACTGCCACTTTATCTGAAAACCAGGAATTTTAACTACTCTATCATACCTACTTAGTTGTCATGGTTCTTGAGAAAACCAAGAGTTTTACTGATACATGCAACAAAATTGAGGTCCAGTGGAGGTGAATTTTCTTATTTAAAGCTTGTGTTCATGTTGCTCTCATGCTCAATTGAATTTTTTTAAAAAGGGAGGCTTTAAATGACCACTCATGCTGCATGCATGCATGGAAACATTGTGCTGAGTGATGACATATATGCACAGGTACATATATGTCAATAAAATTTAAATAAATGACTAAAAGAACAGATAACAATTTCATTGGACACTAAATATGTAAGCTCTTTTTCACTAAAAACAGGGAGTTTTTATGCTATTCTTATTCATGGTTTCCACCAATTGCTTGCCTGGTTTATTGATGGGTTTCATTTTTGTATTTTACAATCTTGTTTGCTCAGTGAAATTTATCCTGCAGACCTAAATGACAGACCTCTGCCACCAGGTCCACAGACCTGCCTCTCATACTTCTTTAATCTCTTCCATCAGCACATACTGTCCTCTGATACAACATAACATTTAAATGTCTGTGTACTAATTTTTCTGTCATGCCAATCAGAGCATTAATGATTTTCACAAGGCAGGAGTTATTCTCTACAATGTTACACTTATAATTATAATTATGAATATCATCATTGACTTCTGCACCTAGACCAGTATCGGGCACATCCAAGACTCTGTGTAGATTGCTCATGAAAAGATAGACTAAAGAAAGAAAGAAATATTGAGACAGGGAAGCCAAGAGAGAGAAAAGGATAAGGGAATAACAGGAATGGAAGGAAGCAGATAGAGGGGTAGAGAGTGATTAAAAAGAGAGGAAAGATAAACATAGAAGCTTACAAGAAAATTTTAATGAAACTAAACAAATAAGTCACCTTATAAATATGCTACTGTTTTTACTATAATACTTTTAGTTCCGAAATATTATTTAAAATTTAGACAATAATTTGTAATTACCACATCTACATGTCACACAATGTTCATAGTTCTTTCACATTCTCTTTCTCTCTCTCTCTCTTTCTCTCTCTCTCTCTGTGTGTGTGTGTGTGTGTGTGTGTGTGTGTGTGTGTGTGTGTGTGT
>CAJQZJ010034157.1:3786418-3800887 GCA_907164525.1 Lophiomys imhausi | reverse complement strand
TGTGTGTGTGTGTGTGTGTGTGTGTGTGTGTGTGTGTGTGTGTGTGTGTGTGTCTGTGTCTGTGTTATTCTTGTTAGTGTGGATGTCTGCAGATGTGTGGGCAGGTGTAATGTACATGGGCATCTGTGTGTGTAGGCCAAAAGTAAAACTTTTGTGTCTTTCCTTGGTCACTGTCTGCCTTTGTTTATTTTGTTTTCAGATGGGATCTCTCACTGAACTGGAAATTCTCCAGTTTAGCTAGGTTGGATGGCCAGTAAGTCTCAAGGGATTCCTTGCTCTCTGTGCCCATAAGTCTATGGTTTCAGTGACACCTTTACCTGTGGATATTTACACAGATGCTGGGTTAGGTCTTGATGTTAGTGACACTGGTTCTATACTCCTGAACCATCTTCCCATTCAATGATTTTGTCTTAAAGATTATTTTCTATTGTCTCAGGTTTACATTCATTTAATGCAATCCTAATAGAATTGTGTTCACAAGACTTTTGAAATGGATTATAAACTGGCTCACTGACTTACATTGTGATATTATTTCACATCTTCTTGTCCAGGAACAGCAGAAAGGAACTATCACAAACCAGGCAGAGGATGCTCTTGAGAAGACAAAAGACACTATTATCAAACCCAAGCCAGAAATGTGAAGGAATCATAGAAGCTATGCAATGTGAGTAGAGTCACTGTGAATCCAAGAGTTCACATTTCCTTATTATTTGAAAATTTGACAATATCTACTTCATACTTTCATACGTTTATGGGGGTTCTTTGGGGCCAGTATGAGTGTCTGCTTTACTTTGTAGTTTATTAGGTTCAGAGTTTTTAATTCCTATAACTGAGATCCTATGGAATTTCAATGTCAGTAAAATCACAGCTTGTTGATTTGACACTACATTAAAAATCGATTGTTTTTCTGTCAGTGCTGAGGAATAATCTCAGGCCTTGTTCATGCTAGATGAACCCTCACACACTGAGCTACATTCTCAAATATTGAAACTACATTAGGATCCAGTCTTGGAAATCACTTTCATCTTTCACACTACTAAAACATGTCTTACACTTTTCTGAAACAGGAATTTTATAGATAGGATTCCCTTCTGAAATAATGTCATATTATTCTGGTTAATAAAAATAGTACAGTTGATAAAAAAAATATCTGGCCATAAATACCCCCTACAAAAATTAATGTAAAAATTTACAGAAAACACATACTTTTAATGCTTCAGTAAGAGCTGTAATCTTTGGGCAGTACTACAATTCAAATATAAACTAGATCTGTATTTAAAAGCTTATGCAAATAATTCTGAATAAATATATTCTCATCTTTCAACAGTATCCTGACATGATTTCTAATCCTACAAATTAGATTTCATGTTGGCACAACAATAATGGGAATGATCAAACTATAATTCATGAAGCTTTCCTTTTGTCAATTTGAATACTATTACAGTTTTCTGTATTGAAGGTGATATCCCTTAACTACATCACCTATGAGTACTTGTCAGCCTCCAGACTGCCTCGATCAAGATGGATCTTATGATTAGAAGCATAATCTAAAGAATATCCTTAGAGGCCATTCAATTTCTTCATCGCCAGTTACAGATCTTTGAACTTTGTCATGTTAAATTACATGGTAATACAGTGTGTATCAACTTTCCATTTGGATTTGAGCTTTTAGAAATACACAATTGACATATTATGATGTGTCATGCTCTATTATTCCCTAGACAAAGTATGTTTTGTCTGGCATTTTTGATTGCAGTTTCTTTTAGAGGTAAATAATAATACAAGAAAAAGATAGAAAAATTCAATTCTACCTTATGTTGTATAAAATATTTGCAAGTGAATGAGAAAATCTTTAATAACAATAGACTAAAACAAATCCATTCTAAATTACTCTAAAATATATAAGATGAAAAAGTGTCATTTGGGTAGGTTCTGAGAGCAGTTATGATGAAGTTTGATTATAGTGCAATTTTAAGAAGGGTAAATGAAGCTTTGTTATTGTTTTTTTATATCACCTTATACAGAGAATTTATGGGAGTAGGTGCACATATTATAGACAGAATCTAGACGCGAGAAACTGAGAAATACGTGATGAGTATCTGGCAATAAGCAGATTTTGAAAAATATTTTAGTGTTATTTAAGAACTTTGGCTTAATAAAACAAATTATAAAAATATGTCCTCAAAATTTGAAGCTTAAACAATAATTAAGTAGCTTGAGGGCTACTGAATTAAGTTTCATTATGTTTACAACTTAGCAACATAAATTACCTGATGTAACATTTATAAAATCAACCCACTGATTCCATTCCTCCCTGGATTCTTTAGATAAATTCCTAGAGATAGTTCCCACCTTTCAGTGTGATTGTTCTTTTCTTTTATCATATGTCACAGGACCCAAGGGCTTCATTTTGGACTCCTTTCTGGTCAAATTTCATGCAAAATATCTAATCAGTTATATTCTCTCTGAGTTTAAATGAATGCACATGTAAACACACACATGCGCTCCCCCCCCCACACACTGTGTATTTATATATTTGTATTTATGCATGCACCCACTGGAAAACACATGAATGACTTCTTAATAGGCTAGTCAAACTATAACACATCTATTAAATCCCTTTACTTCAAAATGCAAATCTGATACAGGCATATATGCTATCTTGATTTCCAAATCACTGGATTCTTCTTTAATTTTTCTTATTTTCATTGATACAATTTATTTCCAGATTCTTCACTAGTGCATACATCCTACAACTGCTTCTGCTGTCTAACTTGTATTTTTGTTTCTCAGCCATGAGAAACACATTCCGTTCTCTCTGCATAGAGTCCATCTCCTGAGCTTGATTTCTTCATTTTCTCCCATTTCTCATGATGCATTACAGCTTTACCTTGCTCCAGTGTTTCTTCATGGGTTTGGAAATCAGGACTCATGCTCATCAGACAATAACTGTACTAGTTGAGCTATATCTCTAACTCCTTGATGGTTATATTTTCATTTCCCTCAATAAGACTTCCAATTCCCTGGATCCTATTTTATTACTTTTTAATTCTTGGCATGCTATACAACTGCATCATGAATGTAAGGAGGTACTAGTTAGTAAATTAACTGTGTTCTTTAAAGCAGAGGGGATATTCATAAGCTGAAAAAAGCAGGATAGGTGGGAAAGGGGGTAGAGAGGATAGGTGTGAGAGGGTGGGACCAGAGGGGATGGATAGTGGGGGCTGTAATTGAGATGTAAGTTGAAATAATAAATAAACATTTAAAAATATAAAAATAGTTAATGTATGTACTAGGTGTTCTTTGTGTAGTTGCTGTAATGAAGACAGGTTTTTTCTCACTTTGGTCTTTATCAACACAGTGTTTTCTAAACTTAGAACTCATGATTGTCAGAAATAGTCTAAAAATATCATTGAGACTAAAACTAAATTTCATGTAAAGGTAGCATTAGAAGTGTATATTCTTTATGACTTTATGATTTTGATATTTGAATCAAATAATATATGTTTTATTAACTCTATTTATATCAGTTAAAATGTGATATGTTTCTACATAGAAGATAAGGTCCCTCAACCGAGGAATGGATTAAAAAACAGTGGTATATCTACACAATGGAATACTACTCAGCCATCAGAAACAACAAAATCCTGCAATTTGCAGCTAAATGGATGGAACTAGAGAAGCTCATCCTGAGCAAGCTAACCCAGACTCAGAAGGATGCACATGGCATCTATTCACTTATAATCAGATTTTAGCGATATACTACAGGATAACTATACTATAACCAATGCACCAAGGGGAACAGGAACATAGACTTTGTTTCCTATCAATGACACACTTTGCCCTAGTTGTGCTTCCTTGTAGGCCCCCAGGGTATGAGGAGGCTCTTGGCCCTCATATGGGGCAGGGGACTGTTATGTAAGGACACTCCACTCCAGAGAAATGGGATGTAAGGGATGAGGGTACAGGATGGGAGGGTGGGACTGGGAGAGGTGAAAGGGGTAGAGGGTGGGAGGGTGGGGCTGGGAGGGGTGGAAAGAGGACACTGAGATGGAGATGTAACCTGAAGTAATAAATAAAATAAAATAAAATTGAGCAATAAAAAAGAAAAGAAAGGATATTTGAACAGCTCACTGTCATTCTGTGATTTGCGATTCACATTGCTTTCTACATATCAGCAATGCAACTTACATTGGTTATAACAGAAAATAAAAGAGACAGACACAGTATAGAAGAAAGTTTGTTGTATTTATAAAAATAAACCAGCAGAATGATTTTATTCTTTACTTATAGTTAATACATAAGAAAGTCTAGTTTGAAGAAACTCCAGTATCTATTTGAAGAATAGAATATTTTGAGTTCTGAGAGAATGGTCAGCAAATAGGAGTGTTTCTTACAGTAAGTCACATTTGTAATTTATCCTACTGCAAACTTTACACATGTTATCAAGTTTTATGTTTCCAAATGAATTTAGTTCTATAGAATAAATTAATTTTATTTTAAAATTTGGAAAACTGAAGTTCAATGATACAACCTTCCAGAGATTATGAATTGAAACTAAAGGATACTGGACATATTTTTATATGTCCATATTTTTATATTACTGAAATAAACAGACATAAGTTTTATAAAAACAACATCTAGATCTTAAAGTAGCTATAGTAGCAGAGTATCCTAACAGACTTTATTTCATCAGATCTTACATAAAAGTCAATATAATTAACACTTTTTCATAAATATAATAGGACTCAGGGAAGTTATTTTAGATGACAAATTTAAATAGTTGATTTTATTATTTGTAGCTCAATAATAAAAATTGACTATCAGATAAAAAGAGTTAAATAGTATTATTTCATATATGATATTCATTCACTTATAAGTTGATATTGTCTTAAGTAAATGATAATCAAACTACAACCCACAGACACAGAGAGTTTCAGTAAAGAGACCTCTAGGGAGACAGAAAGAAATAGAATAGATTCTGCAGATGGATTTGGGGCTAGTGGGGACTGAAACTGGAGATATCAGGTGGGGGGGAAGGATTGGAGGGAGAGAGTATGGAGAGACACAGATGGAAAAGGGAGGCATTTATGGAGAAGTGTGGAAACCTAGTGCAATGGAAATTTTCTGGAATCTATAAGGGCGACAATAGTGAGGACTCCTAGCAATGGAGGATATGGAATCTGAACTGGCCATCTTCTGTAGCCAGGCAAGCCGCACACTCTCAATCTACAATCAGTCCCGCTTATAAGATGTGCTGAGGCAATGATGGGGCATAATTAGTAGGCCAACCAATGTCTGGTTAACTGGTGACCAATACCAAGAGAGGGGGTCCATGCCCTATATTACCTGTATGATCAGGAACTGGAGACCTAGGGCACAACCAGACATGACTGGCTAAAACAATAATAAATAAAATAAAATCAATAAAATGATTCCCAGTGATATTTTATAATACTCATAGATCTGTGCCTTATGCAGTCATCATCAGAGAGGCTCCTCTGGCAGCACAGGGAAGCAGGTTCACAGATCCATAGCCAGATATTATGCAGAGTCTAAATTGAAGGTCTCTATGAGATTTCTACCCTTGGAGGTCAGAGAATGCCATAAAAGAAGGGGAGGAAAGATTGTAGGAGTCAGTGAGGATAGAGGACACCAGGAGAACATGGTCTACTGAATAAATTAAGCAGGGCTCATATGGGGCCGTAGAGACTGGAGCAGGGAGCATGGGACTACTGCCAGATCCACTGCATGTATGTTATGGTTGTTAGCTTTGTGTTTTTGTCAGACTCCTCACAGTGGGAACAGGTGTGTCTCTGACTCTTTTGCCTGCTCTTGGGACTTTTTTCTTCATATTGGATTGGCTTGTCCTGCTTCTATATGATGGCTGTTGCCTCATCTTTTTGTAACTTGTTTTGCCACTTTTGATTGTTGTCTTTTGGAGGCCAGCTCTTTTCTGAATGAAGTAGATTTGAAGGAGGGGAGGCAGAAGAAAATGGGAGGAGTGAATAGAAGGAAAATAGTGGTCATGATATATTGTAATAGAGAAAAATCTATTTTCAATTTAAAAAAGAAAAGAAAATATATTTTATAATATAAAACATACCACTTCTCGGTATACATCCAAATGACTCCTCACTGAATCACAAGGAAGTTTCCTCGTCTATGGTCATAGCAGCCTTATTTGTAATAGCTAGAAACTGGAAACAACCCGGATGTCCCTCACCCGAAGAATGGATTAAAAAATGTGGTATATATGCACAATGGAATATTACTCAGCCATCAGAAACAATGACATTATGCAATCTGCAGCCAAATGGATGGAACTAGAGAAGCTCATCATGAGTGAGCTAACCCAGACTCAGAGGATGCACATGACATCTATTCACTTATAGTTGGATTTTAGCTATATAGTACAGGATAACTATACTATAACCAATGCACCAAAGGGAACATGGACATAGACTTTTTGTTTGTTTGTTTGTTTGTTTGTTTGTGTGTTTTTTTACTTTTCTCGCCCTGGCAATGGGACCCTTTTCACTGGTGGTACTACTGCCTTGTAGGCCCCCAGTGTATGAGGAGGCTTTTGGCCCTCACATGACTGCTGAACTGGGGCAGGGGACTGTTATGTAGGGATACTCCACACCAGAGGAGTGGGATGGAAGGGTTAGGGGGTAGAGGGTGGGAGGGAGGGAATGGGAAGGAAGGGAAAAGGACAATGTGATGGAGATGTAACCTGAAGCAACAAATAAATAAATTAAAAAAATAAACTCACCACAAAAAACAGGATAATATAAAAAATTGAAATTATTTCCATCTCTCTTATTTTTTTAATTTCACAGTTTAATAGAATTTTTTTTATTCTCAAGATGAGAGAAAAGCAACTCTTCCATTTTCATGCAGTCTTCTCTTTCTATTTAAGAATTAGAATACAATAAATACTACTATCAGCTAATCAGTTCTAAAAAAAAATTGTAGAGTATAGGATCCCATTGTCTACAAATAGGAAGTTTAACTTACCCTTTCCTCTTTGTTTCCTTGTTGTTGTTTTTTGTAATTTGCTCTACTTTTAACTTCTTCTGTTACATTAAATAAGTTTGGAGTGAGAGAAGATCTTTGGGTTATCCCTGAACAAGAGGATACATTTTGATTGATCCATAATTCAATTCAATCTTACAAACATTCCAATAACAATATGTGCACAAAATGAAGAGCATCCCAAAACTCATATGAAACCACAACTTCCACATATAGCAAAGCAACTCAGAAGAGAAAGTACAATACAGAGAGTATCAAAATAACTGACTGGCCATTGTACTACGGATCCATATTAGTAGGTGAACAGGAGACATAGAGGCAAATTAAATAAACAAAATAAATTCACACTGCTACTGATTCCTGAATTTTAAGATGATTCCAAAACATGTGTGTGAGAAAAAACAGACTCATACAAATGGTGATTTAAAAAATGAATGCCCACATGTAGAGTAATGATACTACATTCTCCCTCTCTCACTTTGGGTAAAACTCAACTCCAGATTGCTAAAAATATTTTAATATAAGAACATAATGCAAAAAATAGTACAGGAAATATATGAGGTGTATATTTATTTCATGATACACTCATGGGAAAGATTTTTCTAAAAGTAATCCCAATAAATTGTTCAGAAATGATAGAAAAAAATGACAAATGAGATTCCAGAAAATCCTACAGATGGTACCCTAAAGACATAATGAATAGACACGTAAAGCATAAAAAAATCTTTGATGCATTCATCTTACAATTAATATCTCAAACAATTTTAAAACATTTATTTATTACTTCAGGATACATCTCCATCACAATGTCCTCTTTCCGACCCTCCCAGTACTGCCCTCCCACACTCTACCCCCTAACCCTTCCATCCCACTCCTCTGGAGTGGAGTGTCCCTACATAACAGTCTCCCACCCCAGGAAAGCAGTCATATGAGGGCCAAGAGCCTCCTCATACACTGGGTCCTACAAGGAAGCACGAATAGAGCAAAGTGTCTCATTGTCAGGAAATAAAGGGCACAACCCGACATGACTGGCTAAAATAATAATAAAATAAAATAAAATAAAATAAAATGATTCCCAGTGATATTTTTTAATACTCATAGATCTGTCCCTTCTGCAGTCATCATCAGAGAGGCTTCCTCTGGCAGCACATGGAAGCAGGTTCACAGATCTATAGCCAGATATTATGCAGAGTCTAAATTGAAGGTCTCTATGAGATCTCTACCCTTGGAGGTCAGAGAATACCACAAAAGAAGGGGAGGAAAGATTGTAGGAGTCAGTGAGGATAGAGGACACCAGGAGAACATGGTCCACTGAATAAATTAAGCAGGGCTCATATGGGGTCGTAGAGACTGGAGCAGGAAGGTCATATTCCCTTTGATGCATTGGTTGTGGTACAGTTATCCTGTACTATATGGCTAAAATCCGATTATAAGTGAATAGATGCCATGTACATCCTTCTGAGTCTGGGTTAGTTCATTCAGGAGGAGCATTCTAGTTCCATCCATTTGGCTGCAAACTGCATTATTCCATGGTTTCTGATAGCTGAGTAGTATTCCATTGTGTAGATGTACCACAGTTTTTTAATCCATTCCTCGTAGAGGGACATCTTGGTTGTTTCCAGTTTCTAGCGATTACAACAAATAAGGCTGCTATGAACATAGATGAGGCAACTTCCCTGTGATTCGGTGAGGAGTCATGTGGGTGTATACCCAGAAGTGGTATGGCTGGGTACCGAGGCAGAGCTATTCCATGTTTTCCAAGATATCTCCAGACTTGCCTCCATAGTGGTTGCACAACCCTGCACTCCCACCAGCAATAGAAGAGAGTTCCCCTTTCTCCACATCCTCGCCACCATGTGCTGTCATTTGAGCTTTTGATCTTAGCCATACTGACAGGTGTGAGATGGAATCTCAGAGTCATCTTGAGCTGCATTTCTCTGATGATTAAGGATGCTGAGCATTTCTTCAAGTGTCTCTCAGCCATTAGGAATTCCTCCTTTGTGAATTCTCTGTTTAGCTCTGTTCCCCATTTTTCAATTGGATTATTTGTTTTCTTGGCATTTAATTTCTTGAGTTCTTTGTAAATTTTGGATACTAGCCCTCTGTCAGATGAGGGGTTGTTAAAGATCTTTTCCCAATCTGTAGGTTGCCCTTTTGTTCGAATGACAGTGTCTTTTGCTTTACAGAAGCTTTTCAGTTTCATGAGGTCCCATTTATTGATTGTTGGTCTTAGATCCTGAGCTGTTGGTGTTCTGTTCAGGAAGTTGTCACCTGTGCCGATGAGTTCGAGGGTTTCTCCCACTTTCTCTTCTAATAGATTAATGTGTCTGGCCTTATGTTAAGGTCTTCAATCCACTTGGACTTAAATTTTGTACAAGGTGATAAGTATGGGTCTAATTTCATTCTTTACATGTCAACATCCATTTGGACCAGCACCATTTGTTGAAGATGCTGTCCTTTTTCCATTGTACTGTTCTGGCTTTGACCCCCAAAATTCCACCAGAGAACTCTTACAGCTGATAAACACCTTCAGCAAGGTGGCTGGATACAAAATCATTTCAAAAAGATCAGAATCCCATCTTTATACAACAAATAAATGGGCTAAGAAAGAAATTAGTAAAGCAACACCCTTCACAATAGCCACAAACAATATAAAATACTTGGGGGTAATTCTAACCAAACACGTGAAAGACCTGTATGACAAGAATTTCAAGTCCTTTGAAAAAGAAATTGAAGAGGCCATCACAAGATGAAAAGATGTCCAATGCTCATGGATAGGTAGGATCAACATAATAAAAATGGACATCCTACCAAAAGCAATATACAGATTCAATGCAATGCCTATCAAAATACCAACACAATTCTTTATAGACCTGGAAAAAGCAATTCTCAGCTTCATATGGAATAACAAAAAATCAAGAATAGCTAAATCAATCCTGTTCAATAAAAAAAAAAAATCTGGAGGTATCACCATCATTGATTTCAAGCTGTAATCCACAGCAATAGTAATAATAAAACAGCATGGTACTGGTATAGAAACATACTAGTGGATCAATGGAATAGAATGGAAGACCCAGAAATGAACCCATACACCTATGGTCATTTAATTTTTGTCAAATAATTTTTAAGTAGAAAAACAATCTATTCAATAAATTAACAATGAAATTCATATGGATGTCTCAGAACATGCAGAAAATTTATCTACTAGAAATACCAACATGTTCACCATCCTTAATGTCTAAGAAACAGAAATCAAAACTACATTAAGATTCTATATCATTGAAGCCAGAATGACCATAATTTTTTTAAAAAGCCCCCAAAAAACAAAACTGGGAGAAAGAATCATAGTTAGCATATAATGTATGAAGAAAATCTACTCAAACAATAACTACTACTACTACAACTAAAAAGGGGTCTGGGAAGAGATAGAACAATCATGGGGCTTTGTGATCACAAACCTACATCCAGTTTCCTTGAAAGTCCCTGTCTCAAATGAATGCTTGAAGTGAGAGAGTAGGCCATAAATGAGCTCAAACTGTACAGAGTGTGTGAGCATGCACACACACACACACATGCATACACATACATACATGCATACACACACACTCAGACACATGCATACACACAGATACCACACAAAGACACACAGATACATTCATCACATACACACAACACTCACACAAACACACACACAAACAAACACAGGGATATGCACACACGCTTGCATGTGCACACACACACATGCAAACACATACACACAGACACATGCATACACACATACACACACCACACAGACACACATGCATACACACATAAACCACACACACAGACACATGCATGCACACACACATGTGCACACACTGGGACATGTACACATGCTTGCATGTGCACACACAGACACACACACACAAACTCACATACACACCTACTACTAGCATACACATATAGAGAACACAAATAGACAATAAATAAGTTAGAACAGTTGTACATTCCTTGAGGGAAAGTAAATTAGTTTATTGTCTATTAAATTAGTTTGTCAGTTATTCAAGAAATAAACAAAATTACCTTGATATCTTACTATAACTTTTATGAGCATATATTCAAAGAAATACAACTCTCCATAATACAGGGAACAGACACAACCATGTTCATTATAGCCTTATTCACAATAGTTAAATAATGAGCTTAGTCTGGGTGTATATCAATACACTAATGGAAGGAAGAAATGTGATGAGCATATACATATATACATACATATGAATTAAAATTTGTTATTTATCAATTTCCAGAATTATTTTACAGTGATCTGAAATATATAGGTATTTAAGGAACTGTTTTATTTGATGTAATTTAGTAAAGTTACAAAAATACCAATTTTTTATATATTGCTCCTACCAAATATTTTGCCATGGTCTAGCTTTTGATAGTCACCCTCCCTCTCTCTTACCTATCCATCAATCCTACATTGATCTATGTCTTTCTCTGCTAGTGTCTCACTGCTGTTTTGCTTTTGTATGAGTTACTTGGCAGCAATTCAGAGAGTTACCAACAGTTTACAGGGTTCTGTTATTGCATGGATCTTAATCTTGCTCAGGCTGTCCTGATGATTTCTTATTTGCTTCAGGCTGTGTACATATTAGAACAACATCACAAAATTGACTCTGTCTTTTTCTTTTCTCATGATATTGGACCACAACCTGCACATACTTGTAATGATTTCATTTAATTTATTGTTATTGTTATTATTATTATAATATTGTTTTTTGAGACAGAGTTTCTCTCTGTAGCCCAGGCTTTCCTGGAACTCACTGCATAGGCCAGTCTGGCTTTGAACTCACAGAGATCCACCTGTCTCTGTCTTCCCAGTCCTGAGGTTAAAGGCATACACCACTGCATCTGACTTAGGTTGTGGTTTTTAGCTATAATCACCAACCTATTGAAGCATTGCTTGTTTTCTATATCGTAAATTATTCTCTCTCCCTCTGTAGCTGGCAGGTTGTTTGTTGGGAGATCCTTTGAGCTATGAGGTTTCTCTTAAGTGACCTGTCAGCACTATGTTTTTTTGGTGAATATTTGTGTTTGTTTGTGCAGAGGGCAATATACTGGAATAGTTGTCTATTCCTTTATTTTCTCTTCTCTTTCAGAAAAATTAATTATCCATGTTATTTCTATTTACTTTACTATGCATGCCAAATATATTATTTATTTTTTTTAATTTTCTACCCTAATGTATAATTTCTGCTGGCTTAGAAGCTATAAACATTTTTTCATTCTTACATTGTCTTATACTTTTACAAATTTACAATATAGTGCACTCTCCCGATTTAATTTTTTTAAACTTCCACCATTAACATGTTTATATAGGTTGGAAAACTTCAACAAAATTCTTTTGTCTACATTCTTGCACATCATATATCTTATAGAAGCAATGATGTCTTATTAGATAACCAAAATATCATCCATTTGTTATCAAAGATGGTAATTTATTGTTTTACATACTTTAGTGAATCTATCTCATATAATTTTGAACTTTTCTATTTTTAACTTAGGAAATATATTCTTTAATGAAAATTTTCATAAGAACAGATTTGAGGGTGGGCTATTGTCTTTTGTTGTCTATCTTTATGAATCCTTCCATTTTGGAGTTTCCTGATGCACATATTTCACATAATCCTTGATTGAAACTTCCTAACATGTACATTTCACTACATCTGGTTTTTCTCCTGTTCATCCTGCTAATCTTCTATGCCTCTTGTTTATCCTCTTGAGAACTGGATGCAGAACTCAGTGGGAGCCTCAAGCTTTCCAGTTCAAACCTACATTTTTAGATGAAATTATGCGACTCAGCACTGCACATTCAGCTCAATGCCTGTTAAGAAGGAATAACCCCTCTACCTTGCATCATCCGTGGGGAAGCTACCTCATTCAGGAACCTCCTTAGGAAGAGGTGGGAGCAACTTGTGACATAGATGGCACTCACTTATTCTTTCTTCCTGAATGTGCAGTTCACCAATTGTCAGTGCTTCTTGTCAAGTTCAGCTTGTCTCGGACCTCTGAAAAATTACTTGTCCTTTGTCCCTTAATTCCAGAGCTACCATCCAAAGATCTTTTATTTCATTTTAGCTTTAAAAATGCTTTGTGCATATGACTTCTTTCTTGCACAAACTCACCATGCTTCTCTTGTACTTGTGCAGAGTCAATATAAAACATCATGTTTTAGAAAGACAAATTTGTGTGTGCAAAAAAATGTCATGCTCTAAACATTTTTTTTTTGTTTGTTTGTTTTTCGAGACAAGGTTTCTCTGTGTAGCAGCTCTGGCTGTCCTGGACTTGCTTTGTAGACCAGGCTGGCCTCGAACTCACAGTGATCCCCTTGCCTCTGCCTCCCAAATGCTGGGATTAAAGGTGTGTGCCACCATGCCCAGCCAAGAGTGCAAAAGCCAACAGCAACAAGAACTTGTCTTTCTTTTTTTCTTTTTCTTTTTTTTTTAAGGTTTTTTGAGCCAGGGTTTCTCTTTGTATACTTGACTGTCCTGGACTCACTTTGTAGACCAGGCTGGCCTTGAACCCACAGAGATTCGCCTGCCTCTGCCTCCCAAGTGCTGGTGTTAAAGTTGTGAGCCAGTGCCCCCAGCAATTACAGACAGCTCCGAACTGCCATGTGGGTGCTGGGATTTGAACCCGGGTCCTTTGGAAGAGCAGTCAGTGCTCTTAACTGCTGAGCCATCTCTCCAGCCCCACAATTTTTATATATAGGTGTATTTGTCTTATTTTTCTAAAAAAAATTAATTATATTCTTTCTAGTGAAATGTATTCACATAAACATTTACACATATACATGTCTATATAAACTACAGTTATTTCTCTAAAATAAAATCATCTGATAAATTTTCCATGTAAATGACTACTTGCATAGCTTCTATTCATAATTATGTCTGAGCAGTTACTCTACATCCAGGATATAGAACTGACATGTACAAGGTAGTGATTTAGAAATTAAAGTACTCTGTTATAAATTTAAACATACATTTATCCTCTTAAATTTTTATTTAGCTAATGTGAATCCAGAAGTTCACTTTAATAAATAGAATATTAATATTATATTTGAAAATTTTGAGTAAATTATCAGATTATACAAGAACTGATTCTTCCTAATTTCCCTTGTCTACATTCGTCTGCAGCAAGAACTGACTCTTCCTAGTTTCCTTTGTCTAGATTCACCTGCAGCAAGGCCATCTGCTTCTTCACATATTTTTTGAGCAGGTTTTCTTTTCAGTGCAGCCTGAGCTGGGCAGTGGACATCAGCTCTTTAATTGAAGGAAGATAGAATCAATCCTGTTTTTTTAATATAAATTTGTAAGTGTACATTGAAACTCTCTCTCTAACACACACACACACACACACACACACACACACACACACACACACACA
>CAJQZJ010034157.1:3757967-3786408 GCA_907164525.1 Lophiomys imhausi | reverse complement strand
ACACACACACACACACACACACACACACACACACACACACACACACAGGTAAACAAACTTCAGATTGTAACTAAGTAACATGAGATGTATGTAGATATAAAGAAAGACACGGATATACTATTTGCAACAGCTTTGGTGGTTTGATTATGCACCATTAAAGGGCAATAGGGAAGAACATTGAACTTTTGAATATCTCACTCACATGTTGAAAGAAACAGATGTAATTACTTGGAGGAAAGTAATGCAGGCAATATTATGCAGGCAATGGAGAGGGTTACAGACCCCAGAATATGAAAGGAGTCAGTAATGCATCATGTCAAAAAATAAACAACAAAAAACAAACAAAAAACCTGGCAGAACCATTCCAGAAAATAAGGGCCAATGTATAGTATTAATCATGCATATGCTAATGACAGAGAGAGAAATCCATGGAATTTTGAGGAAAGTGTTTCCCCAATGGGAAATGATTCTTCTAAAGCAACTGTGCCTGGCTTGCACTGAGAAATGACTGAATATAAACTATGGTAGGTTTATTGTTTTTAGCAAGTCCGTGGTTAGGATGTTCGAGAAACTGCTCTATGGGGCTGCTAATGATTATATATGACTGGCAAGAAATTTGTAACAGGCACCATTAAAAGTAATCCAAATGACGTATGACCATCTCTGATTGAACAGTAGATTGGTAGAGAGTCACAACTGTGCATGGCTGTTAACAAGGGTTGGGGAGGAAAATATCAATATAAACATGTCCTCCCTCTTTCCTTACTCTCCTCTCCTCTTTCCTTTTCTCCTTTCTCCTTCCTCTCCCATCTACTTTTTCCTCCTCTTTTCTACTTTTTCCTTTCCTTTGTTCTTCTCATTTCCTCCCAGTTTTCTTCCTGCCCTCTTTTCCTCCAGTGTATAATGCTTTCTTTCTGACTTCTTATCCTAACCATCTTCCTATTAGTGAGACATCCCACTTCACAAAATTAACCAAGATCAAAAGCTCATATGACAGCACATGCTGGCCAGTGTGTGGAGAAAGGGGAACCCTCCTCCACTGCTGGTGGGAATGCGGGCTTGTGCATCCATTATGGAAGTCAGTCTAGAGATATCTTAGAAAACTTGGAATAGCTCTGCCTCGGGACCAGTCATTCCACTTCTGGGTATACATCCAAATGATTCCTCACTGAATCACAAGGAAGTTTCCTCATCTATGTTCATAGCAGCCTTATTTGTAATAGCTAGAAACTGTAAACAACCCAGATGTCCCTCAACCGAATAATGGATTAAAAAACTGTGGTACATCTGCACAATGGAATACTATTCAGCTATCAGAAACAACAAAATCATGCAATTTTCAGCCAAATGGATGGAACTAGAGAAGCTCATCCTGAGTGCTGCCTTGTAGGCCCCCAGTGTATGAAGAGGCTCTTGGCCCTCATATGACTTCTGAACTGGGGCAGGGGACTGTTATGTAGGGACACTCCACTCCAGAGGAGTGGGATGGAAGGGATAGGGCATAGAGGGTGAGAGGGCGGGATTGGGAAGGGTGGAAAGAGGACCCTATGATGGAGATGTAACCTGAAGTAATGGATGTAACCTGAAGTGATGAATAAATTAAAAAATAGAAAAAAACCTGTAGGTATTTTTCTGATATTGTTTAATATTAATAACAAGATCTAAATCATATAATTATTTTACAATTGTTTACAAATATTGGTCATCTATTAAAAAAGGATCATTTTGTTTAATGATTTTGTGACACATAGATTTACAAAACATATTTTAGCACATAATTGGAATGTAATTAACTACTGGTTTTTCCTTTTCAAATATCACAGCTATGCATGGTTAACTTATTATAAGTAATAACTGTTATTGTCACATGATTCTAAAACCCATGCTCCCCTTTTATACTTTATTAATTTTGGCTCAATATCCTCCATTGGTCTCATGGCCCCTTTCTTGGTACCAGATAACATCTTGTCTAGGTACCAGATAACGTCTTGTCCCATGAGGCTCCTCTTCACTGAGACAGTTTCTAATTGTGACATTTATAAGGAGTGATAACCATGTATTTCACAGGTAATCCTTCTCCTGGAATGTGTTTGCTGTTTTGATCATAGTTAGATTGAGGTTATGGCTTTTCATAAGACAGAGGTAAAACACCATTTTCATTAAAACAAACACAATTCATAATCATCCTTACTTATGGTTCTTTTTTTTAAATGCTTATTTATTACTTCAAGTTACAACTCCATCAAAGTCCCCTCACTACACCCCTCTTGGTCCCACACTCCCACCCTCTCTCCCTTCTCCCCCTAGCCTACTCCTCCAGTGTGGAGTGCCCCTACATATCAGCTCCCCTCAGATCAGCAGTCATCTGAGGGATAAGAGCTTTCTTTTACACAGGGGGCCAACATGGCAGCACCACTAGGGCAGAGTCTCTCTAACAGGTAACAAAGTCTATATTTCCATTCCATTCGATCGGTTGGTTTTAGGATAGTTACCTTGCACTCTATGGCTAAAATCCAGTTATAAGTGAACAGATGCCATGTGCATCTTTCTGGATCTGGGTTAGGTCACTCAGGATAAGCTCCTTTAAATCCATCCATTTGGCAGCAAATTGCGTGATTTCCTTGTTTCTGATGGCTGAGTAGTATTCCATTGTGTACCACAGTTTTTTTTTTTTTTTATCCATTCTTCAGTTAAGGGACATCTGGTTTGTTTCCAATTTCTAGCTATTATAAATAAAGCTGCTATGAACATAGTTGAGGAAATGTCCTTGTGGTTTGGTGAGGAAATTTTTGGATGTATACCCAAGAGTGGTATGGTAGGGTCTTGAGCAGAACTATTCCAAGTTTTCTAAAATATCGCCAGACTGATTTCCACAGTTATTGCACAAGTTTGCACTCCCAACAGCACTAGAGGAGGGTTCCCCTTTCTCCACAACCCCACCAGCATGTGCTGTCATTTGAGCTTTTGATCTTAGCCATTCTGACAGGTGTGAGATGGAATCTCAGAGTGGTCTTGAGTTGCATTTCTCTGATGATTAAGGATGTTGAGCATTTCTTCAAGTGTCTCTTGGTCACTAGAGATTACTCTTTTGTGCATTATAGGTTTAGCTCTGGTCCCCACTTTTTTGATTGGATTATTTGGCTTCTAGGTGTTTAATTTCTTGAATTCTTTATAAATTTTGAATGTTAGCCTTTTGTCAGATGTGGGGATGGTAAAGATCTTACCCAACCTGTAGGTTGCCATTTTGTTCTAATTACAGTGTTCTTTGCCTTGAAGAAGCTTTTCAGTTTAGTGAGGTTCCATTTATTGATTGCTGATTTAGAGCCTGAGCTATATGGTTTTCTCTTCCGGAAGTTGTCTCCTGTGCCAAGAAGTTCGAGTCTTTTCCCCACTTTCTCTTTTATCAGATTTAATGTGCCGGGCTTTATGTTACGGTCTTTGATCCACTTTGACTTAAGTTTTGTGCAAGATGATAAATATGGGTCTACTTGCATGTTTTACATGTTGATATTAAACCAGTTAGACCTGCACCATTTGTTGAAGATGCTTTCCATTTTCCATTGTAGAGTTTTGGTTTCTTTGTCACAAATTAAGTGACCAGAGGTGTGTGGGTTTGCTTCTAGGTCTTCAATTCATTTCCATTGATCAACTGGTCTGTTTCTATACCAATACCATGCTTTTAAAAAAATTATCATTACTCTGTAGCGCAGCTTAAAGTCTGGGATGGTGGTATCTCCAGATGTTTTTGTTGTTGTTGATGTACAGGATTGATTTAGCTACTCTGGATTTTCTTTCTGTTATTCCTTATGAAGTTGAAAATTATTCTTTTAGGTTCTGTAAAGAATTGTGTTGGTATTTTGATAAGAATTGCATTGAATTTGTATAACCCTTTTGGTAGGATGGCCATTTTTATTATATTGATCCTACCTATCCATGAGCATTGGTGATATTTCCATATTCTGATATTCTCTTCAATTTCTTTCTTCAAGGACTTGAAGTTCTAGTATACAGGTCTTTCACTTCCTTGGTTAGAGTTACCCTCAGATATTTTATATTGTTTGGGGCTATTGTTAATGGTGTTGTTTTCACAGTTTCTTTTTCGGCCCATTTATCTTTTGTGTAAAGAAGGGCTACTAATTTTTAAACATAATTGTGTAGCCAGCCACATTGCTGAAGGTGTTTATCAGTTATAGGAGTTCTCCGGTGGAATTTGAGGCTCATTTATGTATACTATCATATCATCTGCGAATAGGGACACTTTGACTTCTTCATTTCCAATGTGTATCCCCTTGATCTCCTTTAGTTGTCTTATTGCTCTAGATAGAACTTCAAGTACTTCATTTAAGAGATATGGGGAGAGTGGACATCCTTACCTTGTCCCTGATTTAGAGGAAATTCTTTAAGTTTCTCTCCATTTAATTTGATGTTGGTTACTGGCTAGCTGTATATCGCCTTCATTATTTCTAGGTATGGTCCTTGTATGCCAGCTCTCTCTAGGACTTTTGGCATGAAGGGATGTTGGATTTTGTCAAGTGCTTTTTCAGCATCTAGAGAGATGGTCATGTGTGTGTGTGTGTGTGTGTGTGTGTGTGTGTGTGTTTTTCTTTCATAGTGTTTATTTGGTGGATTACATTGAAGGATTTTTGCATTTTGAACCACCTGTGTATTCCTGGGATGAAGCCTATTTGATCATGGTGTTTGATACTTTTGATGTGTTGTTGGTTTTGGTTTGCAAGTGTATTATTGGGTATTTTCGCATCTATGTATGAGGGAAATTGTTCTGAAATTTTCTTTGTTGGGTCTTTGTGTGGTTTAGGTATCAGGATATGGCCTCATAGAATTAATTTGGCAGTGTTCCTTCTGTTTCTATTTTGAAGAGAATTGAAGAGTATTGGTATTAACTCTTCTTTGAAGGTCTGGTAGAATTCCATGCTAAAATCATGTGGTCCTGAGCTTTTTTTGGTTGGGAGACTTTTATTGACTGCTTCTATTTCCTTAGGGGTTACAGGAGTGTTTAATTTGTTAATCTGATCTTGACTTAAATTTAGTAGTTGGAATCTATCAAGAAGATTGTCCATTTCACTTAGGTTTTCAAATTTTGTGGAGTACAGGTTTTTGAAGTAATACCTAAAGATTCTTTGGATTTTCTCTGTGTTGTTATTTCTCCATTTTCATTTCTGATATTGTTGATTTGGGTATTTTTCCTGTGCCTTTCAATTAGTTTGGCTAAAGGTTTGTTTATTTTGCTGATTTTCTTAAAGAACCAACTCTTGTTTTTGTCAATTCTTTGTATTTTTTTCTAAGTTGTTGATTCAGCCCTGAGTTTGATGAGTTCCTGATGTGTACTCCACTTGTGAGTGTTTGTTTCTTTTTTTTTCTAGTGCTTCCAGTTCTGCTGTCAATTCGCTAATATGAGCAAATTTTTTTTCAAGGCACTTAGTGCTATGAATTTCCGTCTTAGCACTGCTTTCATTGTGTCCCATAGGTTTGTGTATATTGTGCCATCGTTTTTGTTGGATTTTAGGAAGTCTTTGATTTCCTTCTTTATTAGTTTGCTGACCCAGTGGTCATTGAGTAGAGAGTTGTTCAGTTTCCATGAATGTATAGGCTTCTTGTTATTTCTGTTGTTGTTGGAGTCCAGCTTTAATCCAGTGGTCTAATAAGATACAAGCTGCTCTTTCAGTTTTCTTGTATCTGTTGAGGCTTGCTTTGAGTCCAACTATTTGGTCAATTTTTGAGAAAGTTCCATGTGGTGCTGAAAATGTATATTCTTTTGTGTTTGGGTGAAACGCTATGTAGATATCTGTTAGGTCCATTTGGTTCATGCCCTCTGTTAGTCTCATTATTTCTCTGTTTGATTTCCCTCTTGATGACCTGTCCATTGGTGTGAATGTGGTGTTGAAGTTTCCCACTATTAATGTGTGGGAACTGATATGTAGTTTAAGTTGTAGAAGAGTTTCTTTTACAAATGTGGGTGCCCTCGTATTTGAGGAATAGATATCCAGTATTGAGATGTCATCTTGATGAATTTTTCCTATGACTTTTTGTAGAGTCCTTCCCTATCTTTTTTGTTAATTTTGGTTGAAAGTCTATTTTATTTGATATTAGGATGGGTACTCCAGCTTGCTTCCTGGGACCATTTGCTTGGAAAAGCCTTTTGCAGCCCTCTACTCCGAGGTAGAGTTTATCTTTGTTAGTGAGGTGGGTTTCTTGTATGCAGCAAAATGATGGATCTTGTTTATATATCCATTCTGTAAGCCTGTATCTTTTTATTTGGGTATTGAGTCCATTAATTTTTAGAGATATTAATGACAATAGGTTATTATTTCCTGTTATTTTTATTTAGGTAGTGGCTGTGTGTTTGTGTGTTTCTTATGGTTTAGCTGTGGTTGAGTTTTTTGTTTCCTGTTTTTTTTTTTTTTTGCGGGGGGGAATGAAGTTATCTTCTCTTCATTAATATTTTCATCATAGAACCTTCTGTAGAGCTGGATTTGTGGATAGATATTGTTTAAGTTTGATTTTGCCCCGTAATATCTTGTTTTCTCAGTCTATGGTGATAGAAATTTTTGCTGGGTATACTAGTCTGGGCTGGCACCTATGAGCTCTTAGGGCTTGTAGTATGTCTGTCCAGGCCCTTCTGGGCTTTAAAGTTTCTGAGTAGAAGTCAGGTGTAATTCTGATGTGTCTCATTATATATTACTTGATCTTTTTCTCTTACAACTTTTAATATTCTTTCTTTGTTCTGCATATTTGGATTTTCAATTATTGTATGGTGAGAAGAATGCATTTTTTAAAATAACATTTATTTATTTCTTCAAGTTATGTCTCAATCATAGTCCTCTTCTACCTCTCCCTCCCAGTCCCACTATACCACCCTCTTCCTCCTCACCCACTTATCTACTTTCTAAAAAAAAATTAAGGTGTATATTTTCCCCCTAAAAGCTCCTCCTTTTAGTCCCATCAAAGGCTCTTTTTCTTATAACAATAAATATAATACAAAACAATAAGAACAATTAGGCCATAGTTATGCATATTATAGGGTATAATATACATTCCTAATGTCCAGTGCATACATATATGGCAACTGATATTAAATTCAGTTGTCTATCTATCTCAATGATTCTAAAATACCTAACTCAGTTTCCATCCTAACTTGCATTGCCAATTTCAAAACATCTTCTTAAACTTATAACATCCTTTTAATTACTAAATAACTTAACAGCTAACTATGAGACTATAACTATCCAGTCTTCAACCAAATCAGAGACCTGAGAAGGATAAATGTATCTGAATATACAGGAAGTGCAGAGGTAGCAGCTTCCAAAATTAAGATATGAGAGACAACTGGCTGCCTGGACAGTCCCCAATTTTCCTCAATACATTGGAGCATCTATCTTCAGCATTTTAGCTCAGTGTCTGTGACAGACCTTAATTGTAATGCAGGAATTATGAAGGACTTGCCTACCCTGCCTTGACAGAGATAGGCTGTTGACTTACCTGCTTCCAAATTTTGTCCTTTTGGATAGCATTCTGCCTACACTTGAGGCAAAGTATTTCTCTTGTCCAGCAACAAGCTTGCCACTCGTGCAGTCATCTCCAAGTGGATATTCTTCGATGGGCATAATTTTCTTGGAGTAGAATGGGGAGTGCTGTCAAGAGCTGATATGTCTGAATATCAAAAACTCTAAATCTAAGAACTCATCAAAAATATACATCATGATCAAGTAGGCTTCATCCCAGGAATGCAAGGGTGATTCAACATATGAAAATTCATTAATGTAATCCACCATATAAACAAGCTGAAAGAAAAAAAATTATCATCTCATTAGATGAAGAAAAAAATATTTGACAAAATCACCCTTTCATGCTAAAAGTCTTGAAGAGAACTGGCATACAAGGACCATACCTAGAAATAATAAAGACTATATACAGCAAACCAGAAGCCAAGATCAAATTAAATGGAGAAAAACTTAGAGCATTTCCCCTAAATTAAGGGACAAGGCAAGGATGCCCATTCTCTCCATACCTCTTTCACATAGTACTTTAAATTCTAGCCAGAGTAATAAGACAACTAAAAGAGATCAAGGGGATACAAATCTGAAAGGAAGAGGTTAAATTATCCCTATTCACAGACAATATGATAGTATATGTAAGTGACCCCAAAAATTCTACCAGAGAACTCTTACAGCTGATAGACTCTTTCAGCAAGGCAGCTGAATAAAAAATTAACTCAAAAAATCAGTAGCCCTTCTTTACACAAAAGATAAATGGGCTGATAAAGAAATTAGGGAAATTCATGCACTGAAATATGACAGACATAGTGACAGTATTAGAAGGCAAGATTTTGTAGAGGTGATGGGTTTAGGGAAATGAATGTTCATGAAGAAATCTTCCTTTCTCCAAGTAATGTATGGCAGGAGCACAGCCAAATAAACTGGCAATAGTGAACCTGCCATGCTTGGGACTAGAGGCGGAGCCTCTGTGATAATACCCCAGTCCTCTTAGGGCAAGTTCATCAGCTGGAGTAGACTAACATATTGCCATGGGTGTCTCCATTTTGAGATTGTTTAAGTTGAGGTACTGAGAAGACTTCCTTTCTACTTTCCAGTACTTCCATAACAAAGATTTATTATCTTTTTTGACTGTGTACTTCTGTACTGATATATGTACATATGAGTGCAATTTTCCTTGGAGGCCAAGGAAGTATCAGACACCCTAGAACTAGAATTAAAGGCAACTGTGAGCTGTTGAGTCGTTTTGTCTCTTAATCATGGAATCATCTTTCCAATTCTACTTTCAAGTAATTTTAATTTTCTCAAGGTTTCACTTTTGTGTTATTTTCACTATGACTGTAGTTCTTGTTATCATTATCTCAGTCTTATTTACATATTTTATATGTAAATAATTAGTTTATATTGAATAAACTAAATCTATAAGATCCATTGCTCATTTTATGGAGGAAGAGATTTAGAAACCAAAATTAGATGTCAGGTACGGCATACTCATGAAGTCCAAAGTTCTAGAAGTTTGTAGCTGATAAAGCAGATAATATTTTGTAAATAAACATTAGTAATCACATATTGTTATACATGAGTTTTTATTTGTGCCTTCTGGTTTGACACCATAATGTATCATGTCAGCCTTCTACCCATTATCTGTACACTGTTAATGCTAGAATAAGAAACTGGGGAAATTTTAGCCATATAGTACAGGTTAACTATTCTACAACCAACAGACAGAAAGGAACAGGAGCATAGACTTTGTTACCTGTTAGTCCTAGTGGAGCTGCCATGTTGGCCCCAGTACAAGAGGAAGCTCTTAGCCCTCATATGAATGCTAAACTGAGTGGGGTGGCTATGTAGGGGCACCCCACACTGGAGGAGAAGGGAGAGAGGGTGGGAATGAGGGACTGGCAGGGGTGGAGCGAGGGGACTTTGATGGAAGAGTAAATTGAAGTAATAATTAAACATAGAAAAGAAATTAAAAAAGAAATCAACTGTTAATAAAGAGAGAGAAATGAAACTGGCCCTTGATTTATTAAATATTCCATTAAGATATACATGTATCACCATATCAAATTTGTTTCTATTACTATGATAAACAATGCCTTGGACTGATCTAAATTGCTTTTATAAATATCTTTTTACATTTAAAGATGTGAAGCATTTATGTGTTTCTTGTTACTACCATTGTTCGCCCATCCTCCCAATCTAATTATGACAAATTATTTGTTTTACATGTTATTTCTATGAAGAGGTTATAACTTCCTAAATGATTTCATTTTTAATATTTATACATTAAGGTTAATGGGTGGAGCAATAATTTCAATATGTTATAAAACATATAATGCAGTGTATATTACCGTGTAGTTTCACATAAGACATTTTCAGTGTCCTCAAAATGTGTTCTATGCTTCACCCTTCAACTTTATGTCCCTACTTTTAAGCCTCTATCAAATTTTGTATTTTCATGTCATATTATTGGAGTTATGGTCCCTTTTACATATTTTTGAATACCTTTTGAAATAAGCTGTACACACAGTCTTTAATTGAATTCAATGTGTCTATTTTCCACATGTTTAAAATTTTTAATTATTTTAAACCATCATATTCACTGTGGAATTTTCCATGCCTCACTCAGAAATCATCTTTGTTCTTAACGGAGCATTTTATTGTATGCATTCTTAGGTTTTCTAAACATTTTTGGTTTGTTCTTTTCTTTTATTAGTGATAAAAACTGGCAATTTTTCATATGTGGGTTGGGCATTTATGTATACTTGCAGTGGTTCCATTACAACATGTTGCCTATTTTTAATTGGGTTGTTAATGTGTATTTTGCTAATGTTTAAAGGCTCTTTCTTATTTGATAAATATATCTTCTCCTATAAATGTGATTTGCAGAGATTTTTTTCTTTAGTGGAGTGTTTCTTTTCACTTACTTTACAGTGTTTTTTACTGAGCACTAGTTTAAGATTTTACAAATATCTAATGATGTCTAACTTATTTTGCTTTAGGTATTTGATCCAAAAAAAAAAAAATGGACTCAAACTCAAGTTAATCTACATTTTCATTAGCTTTTCTCAAAAAAGCCACCTAGATTAGCATTTTATATTAATATAAGAGACCCATTCTATCTTGAGTTTTGTGACAGGCTTTTAACTGGGAAGGTGAAAGAGTTCAGCCATTTTCTTACAGTACCCTTGATGAAAGCTTCATTCTTTCTTTAATAAATATGTAACTCTTATGTTGAAGACAAGTCAACTCTGATTGTGCTGGGAATCTCTAGATAATTCTCTACTCTATTGTTCTACTTTTACCACTATTGTCATTTCCACTTCCATAGTTTCATAGTAATCTGAAGTTGCAGAAGTGTCAGGCATTTAATTTGTCTTTTGCTAGTGCATAGGTTCTTCTGGCTTGACTGCACATTTATGTAAACTGTCAGACTGATTTTTATTTAGTAAAATAACTTTTTGGTTTTTTTGGTATTGTATCATATTTCTATATTATGTTGGTATAATAAATTTTTAGCAATAATAACTTATTAAATCTATATGTCAATATTTTGTATCCTTTTTCTTATAACAGAAATTTTGAGTTCTGTATATGGCTTTTAAGATATATTGCTTTTCTCAGAACTAGCTGTCTCTCTTTTTTCTGTTTTAACATTGAATAATAGCAGTCACAGATGACAGAAGCTTGTTCATGATTTGGGTTGCAAAGCTCTGTACTTTAGATCACTGTGTCTGACATAAAGGACATTTTTGTGTCTTTAAAATTTGGTCAGTTTGCACCCTATTCCAGGATGTTTATACATTATTGTTACAATGAACATTACTTTAATCATACATAGCTCTTAAAATTAATATCTTTTATATGAAGAAGTATAAATATATCATTTTTCTTCATTCTATAGATATAATGAATTTCATCAGTTGTTTGTTCAAATGTTCAATATGCCTAGCATGCCTGATAAAAAAAGTCTATTTCTGATTTCTGCATACTTGTTTTAACACATTATAGTATATGATTTCATTATATCGAAAGTATTTAGGTTTCTGGTGTAAAATATAATAAAATGAAGTGATTTTCAAAATCAGAATTTTGTAAGATCCATTGAAGTTATAATTATTATTTAGTAATTTGTTGCAATTCAACAGGAAACATGCTTACTGGAGAGTTTTTGTGAAATCTTCCAGTGACTAATTCTATTGATTTCTATGATCATATTAAACTTCCAACTTCTTTTTTTTTGAACATCTATTTTATGTTTAGGAATGTGTGTATTTGTTACAGAACCTAGAAAACATAAAACTGTACCGTGTTTACTTTGCCATTCTGATAATTCCTACTTTTACGTTACATTGCTTAATCTTGTCATATTTATGTTATTGTCACAGGTTTATACAGACTATCCTATTTTATGTATTCCATATTCATCTCTTTATTTTTTCTTTCACTGTTCTTTTTTATTACTGTTCACAAAAGAACATATTCTATCACAATATTTGAAGGACTGAAATATTATTTGCAATAATTTCATGCTGACATCTATTATTGATGATATACTGATGTCTTTTCAGCAACTTCATTAGATGTGTTCTAACTAGAAAGTATTGTCAGTTGTATTCTCAGAAGGGTTTAATTATAGAACAGAATTTCCACATAGTTATAGTCTTCTGCTCCTTTATGTAGTATTATTGTAATAGGTATTGTATTATGTTTTGCAAATCAAACCAAATAACATATTTATTTCATATTTATTTATATCTTTACAAAGAGACAAAAATAAGATAAGGTAACACCTTATATAATTCATTATATTTATCTTCTTAAACATCTGGATCACAGTTGATCCTGTGGGTTATGGTTGCTCTCAGGTGTCATTTCCTCACTCCAATGAATCATATTCATTTACACTGCCATGTATTTTTAAATAATTATCTTTAGCAGTTTTCATTCAATGTATATTCACATTTCCATATAACATTATTAACTCTATTCTTGAAGAAATTCTGAGTATTTATTCAATGTAATCAGCCCAGTAACTGTACTTTATTTTAATCTGTATGAGAACATTGTTGTTGGTCTCCATTTTGTATGACAACTTTGCTCTATATAACTTTTGAATGATAATATGTTCTCTCTGTGTTTATATATTTCATTCCAGTTTTCTGTAGTTTGTATGATTTTATACGAAGTCAATCAAAATTTAGGTAGATTATGGTTTCAGATATTCTCAGTTTTAGCAATTTTCATTATCTCTTCATAATTGTATTAAATATTTGAATACATTTTCAGTGGATTTGTTATGATATTTTTGGTTATTTTCCGAATTTTTAGTTTCAAGAGAAGACAGTGGGAAATAATAACAAAATACAATAAATATTTATGAATGTTAAAGTCACATCAATGTTTTTGTATATGAAGCAAACTATTACTTTACAAGGGCTTCCACTTTTTCTTTGTATCTTTCTTATCATTATTTCTTTCTATATTTCATAGTTCCTAAACTCTGTCACTCTTCTGATTAGCAGACTAATATCCTTGTTCTCTGTCAGTTCATGTCTTCTAGAGATAAATCAGGTAATTTTTCCAACATATTATATGTTCACCTCCAGAGTAATGTGTGCTCCTCCGAAGAGTTTCTATCACCATGCACTGCATTCACCACAAAACTGTTTCAGCACAGTGGACATAGCATTCCCTCATTATTTACATTGTCCTCTGTGGCCTGCTATGTGTTTACATCACAATTTCTCTGGAGTACTTTTTATTCTGCATGTAGAACTCATAGTTACTTATTTTTACCTCCTTTATTTGTGACTTATTTTTCTCTGTTACTTGTTCATGTATTAGTCATTTTGTTTGGTTTGACAACTAGAAGTAATCTCTTTCCCTCTCAAACTGTTCACTGTTACTCTCCCTAAAGCCTTGGTTTCTTGTGTGAATGTCTCCCTGGGAGACTGGGGTTACTGGAGTTCTATATGACCATAGCATTTTCTTCATTCTCTGATAGGTTATTTTGTTTGTTTGTTTCATTGATATTATTCCTATCAATCCATTGGATATCATCTCCAAACCTTTTCTTTTCTTTTCTAACAATTCATGAATTCATGTACAATGATATATAGATTTGTGATCTTTAGAAAATTATTAATGTTAGGTGATCAAAGCCTCTTGTGTCTCAGCACATGCCTCCCTCTTCTTTGGTATAGTGTGTCATGAACTGCCCAATGTAATACTAACAGGAGTAAGTGCCATTCTCACAGGATTTTCAATCTCCTGGACTTTAAATAAATAAATCATGCTCTATTCTTTATCAACAACTATTTTGTGATCTTCACTTTACAGTAGTAACAAATCTTTGCAATTGCAAGCTGATTGCATTTTTGTTTTAAGCACTCTGATAGTCTATTAATTTCCTAGTCAATCAATCTAATTAAGTTAACTTAGAGAGAGTATGTGGGGAATAAATACATGATATCGAATAAAAATTTAAAAACCATGGCTTTTCTGGCACAAATGTTCAATATATTTGAAAACCTCTCTGGAAGACTATCTGGAGTCAGTAGATGAGTGTTACTACATACAGAGGAAAAAAAAATCAAAAAAGGAAGCAATATGAAATCTCCTTGAAATGAAAAGCAAACAACATTTAGTCAATGGATCCTGAAAACAAACAGCATAAGACAGAACTCTGCAACAGCCAAGTTAATGCAAACCATGTGGAAAATCACAGAGAGGCAGAGCAGCCCATGAGAAATACAGGAGGTCCAGAGCACAGAACCTAAAGGCATGGCCCAGCTGTCAGAAACTAAAGTGAGATAGCAGTCTTCAGGGAAGGAGGAATTTAAATAACAAATACAAGCACACAAGGAAAATATTCAAATAAAGTGGTGAATACATACACACACAAACAGAGCTGCAGAAGTCAGCAGGCACAGCAAATCCTAAAACAGAGAGAACATAAATATATAGTGCCCAGAATTTAAATGTGAGGGAATTGCCTCAGAGAAAGAATCGGGCATAGCAGGAAGTCTGTACAGGAAGATTGGAAAACAATAAATCTCCCTTTGTCCTTCACCACTTTTAGTAGGAAAGGATTGTTAGGTCCAATAACTGGCCTGGGAAATGGCAATGCTGGTGACAATGTCCTAAACAGAAGGATCTGGCCAGTTAAATAGAAGGGTTGCTATTGGCTAACCAGAAGCCTAAATTCAAATTCCTCTGGAAGCTGGTAAGGCAGGTTTCTGTTTACCAGAAAAACCACTACCTCACTTATCTGACCAAAGTCAGTCAACCACCTTGGAAAGGAGCACATCTAGGTCCTAATTAATCCTAACAGTCTGTAGGATTACAGACTCTAACACCTCAATCTTAGTATCATATAAAATCTATTTGCTTCACCACCAACCTCTTGCCTTCTATTTTCAGAGGCAATTCTATGTTTTTCCCCCCAATAAGATTTTCTTTCTGTTCACAGACTGGTCCAGTTCAATGGATTCCCTGTGTCCTGACTTACATTTGGTGCCTTGCAACTGGGCCCCTGAAATCCTAATCCCTTCTAAGCAAAACGAACAGCAGATTTGACTGTCCTGAGGTGTGAATCATTTGCCTATGCTGGGGCCTTCTCTAACCTATCATATTCAACCTCAGTTTTAGAGTAGGTCTCTTCAAGCAGATTCCCCCTATACCTGCTATACCCACTTGCCTCTCCTTGCCTCCTCTGATAAGTGTCCTCCCAGAGCTGATTCCTCTGTCTCCTGTTTATCAAAGCTTGTTCCCATTCTCTCACTCATTCTTTGAACCTGCTTGGTCTCTCTTGCTCACTTGCTCAACAAAAGTCATATCAGTTCTTCAGAGACCTTCCCTACACCCTCTTGAGTTCACCATCACCAGGAAAGAGACTTCTCTCCACTGCAATCCTAGACATTTCTCTGACAGGTCTTGGTACCCATTGGAGACACTCTGATTGAGATTCTAGCCTATGGCACTTACCGGTACCCTGTTCTCTGTGTCTCTAGTCCTATGTTACTGGAGTCCTCCTTCTGGTGGGACTCCTGTCTATGAAAAACTCTTTCCCAAGTCTGCCCTACCTCCTCTTTGATTTGTTCTTGAAAATTCCTTACTGTCTCCTCTTCTTTAATGACATCTTCCTTCTTCTTTCTAACTAACCATGCCCTACTTATTGACTGGTCCTTTCTGCCATTTCAAATCTCTTCCCACACCAAACTCAAATACAATTAAGTTTACCACTTAATTTTTACTGCAATATGGATTGGCCTCACTACAAATTGATAACTGTTCTCAGTGGCCAGAGAATGGCACATTTGATTTTCAAATTCTCACCGAGTGTGACAAATGTTATAGGAAAAATGTCACATGCTGTTTTACTCTACATAAAGTTGACTTGGAGATGGGATTTGGCATGCCTACTTTAGACCCAAGCATGTTTGATTAAAAGGTTCCTCCAAAGCATCTGTCCTGGGAAGACTTGATCCTGACACTGTAACAGACAGTGGAACAACAAGTCACCTCATATAATCATACTATGACTTGAGAATAGGTAAGAGGTAATCTATTTCCAGGAGAGATTATTGTTGCTTATTACATGGTATTTATTTTTTAATCGAGAAATTTAAATTAACATGGCTAAATGTAATCACAGATATTTAGATCTTTGAATACACCCCACTTTTTTAGTTTTATTTACTAAAATGTTCTACTAGTCAAGGTCATTAATATCTTTAAACTTTTTGTTGAAATGTAAATTTTATCTCAGGATCTATGAGACCACTGGGAGCATGGTTGAAGAAAATCTATCCCATTCCAGGTCACAGATACGTATGTTTGAAGTTTTTTGTTGAGATGAACATTTTCTTTATTTTGTGATTTGTAAGAACACTAGGGTGTAGTTATAATCTGTAAAATCCAGAGCATTAAAAAATATCTTCATATCTTAAATCTTGTAATAAAAGTGTTGATAGTTAAAAATCTATACATAGGTAACCTTAATTGGCTACAGCATACTTTACATAAAAGTTGAATTAAATACATATCAACCCCCTTCAGTTCTGCAGTCATATGAGGGCTAAGAGCTTCCACTAGCACTGGGGACCTACATAGCAACTCCACTAGGGCAAAGTGTCCCACTAACAAGTAACAAAGTCTATGTTCCTGTTCCTTTGAGTCTGTTGGGTGTAGGATATATATCCTGTACTCTATGGCTAAAATCCAGTTATAAAGGAATAGATGCCATGTGCATCTTTCTGGTTCTGGGTTAGCTCACTCAGGATGAGCTTCTCTAGATCCATCCACTTGGCAGCAAATTGCATGATTTCCTTCTTTCTGATGGCTGAACAGTATTCCATTGTGAAAATGTACCACAGTTTTTTTTATATATTCATTGGTTGAGGGACATCTGGGTTATTTGCAGTTTCTAGCTATTACAAATAAAGCTGCTATGAACATAGTTGAGGAGATGTCCTTGTGAGGAGTTGTCTGGCGAGGAATCATTTGGATGTATACCCGGTAGTGGTATGGCTGGGTCTTGAGACAGAGCTATTCCAATTTTTCTAAGTTTTCTAAGATATTGCCAGACTGCTTTCCATAGTGGTTGTACAAGTTTGCACTCCCATCAGCAATGGAAGAGTATTCCCCTTTCTCCACTACCTAGCCAAAATGTGCTGTCGAGTTTTTCATCTTAGCCATTCTGACAGGTGTGAGATGGAATTTCAGAATCATCCTGAGTTGCATTTCTCTGGTGATTAAGGATGTTGAGCATTTCAAGTGTCTCTTGTCCATTAAAGATTTCTTTTTTGTGAATTATCAGTTTAGCTCTGTTCCTCATTTTTTGATTGGAGTATTTGTTTTCTTGCTGTTTAATTTCTTGTGTTCTTTATAAAATTTGGATATTAGCCCTCTGTCAGATGTGGGGTTGGTAAAGATCTTTTCCCAATATGTAGTTGCCATTTTATTTGTTTCAAAAATAAATATAGTTTAAGTTGTTTAATTTAATTTTATTTTCCCTATACTAAGGAAGCAACACACCAGGTCTCTAAGATACTTTGGAGACAGATGAATTTTTTGTAAGTTGGTTTTTGTCCTAATAATGAAAAATAACAGATGAGAACAAAAGCATGAACAAGATTTATGGAAAATAGGACTTGTGGAAAATATATATTTCGTTAAGGTTTATGAATTGCTGAAGTTATAATGGCTTACTAAGGATAGCACACACTGACTTAAAGACATATATATATGTACATATATATACATACATATTTTATATTTTATACACACACACACATATCTTTGCAAACTTTGTTAAGTTTTAGCTATTTGGAGCCATTGAGTCATTAAGAAACTGAGATATTTGGTAAAAGTACACTATCTTCAACCTATCGCAGACACTTTTTCAGGATAGATATTTTATCTACTACATCTGAGACTGAATAATATCTTATACATAGATGGATTTCCTAGATCCATACAATTGGATAATGATCTGACATGTATCTATGAAGTCACTTGACTGTGGTGTGTATCACAGCAACAGAAAATTAACAAATACAGTGATGATAAGTTTAATGCTTAACTAGTGCACTTAGTTTTTAAAGCAGAGTAGTATACATGTATATATATTATAACCATAAAATATTAAAATCACAAAACATATTTATATATAATATATGGAAGAATGTGATAGTCTGGGCTAGGAGAGCCACAGTATGCTGGAATCAGAGTTTATATTTTGCACACACACACATACACAAAGGATGAAAATTTTACCTGGACAAAAACTTTCATCATAAAATAAGAGTTTTGAAAGTTTTAACACTTATTTATATTTTTATGCCAAGTATCAAAAGTTGTTAATAATTTAAATGTTTATTAAGACTCTAGGGATTTTCAGCTTCCCAGTTTTTAGCATCTATATTCTGTTCTCAGAGATTTTCATTTTTGAATATTCAATACATTTGTGTTCTACTGAAGAATCATTACCTATTTTTAATTTACCCTTAGTCTAAGTGTAATAAATCAGGCATTCTGCTTTATTCATATATATGTATATATTATATATACATACACATATATACATATATATAATATATATTATCTCTCATTCATCCAAAACCATTGCTTTTATAATTGTAGAACATTTTTGAAAATGCAATTGATAAAATATATTTCCTGTGTTACCCAGAAATTTCAAACCATTTAATACAAATATGTTTTTACAGTTTAATTTATAAATGTTGGAAATTTCATAAATATTTTTCAGAAAAATGTAGAGTGATATATTTTCAAGTCTGTATTATATAATAAGGATTTTGACTGTATTATGATATTATATTCACAAAATATCTGATCAAGCAATATATTTACCATATTATAATGTTAATATTCAACCTTAGAGGTATTCGTTAACAACAACTTAAGACCAGATTTTAGAAGTATTAACTCTTAACTTACAAAATTTAAATAATATAAAATCAAACAAATTTACAAATATGGATTACTGTATTTTTGTTAAATAAATATGAAATTTTCAGGTCCTCTCACTAAGAAGACAAGTAAGAAATCTTATCACTGAAATTAATTAATATTAATTAAGTTAAATGAGATTTCTAGCACAGGAACCATTATAAATACCATTATATATACTCTCACTCATAACATTAAGTCAAGAGAACTTTATTAAGCCGTTGCTCACGTCCTGCAATTAAGATTGTCATATAGCATATTTTTCTCACTTTAGCAAATTAACACTTGATCTGCAGGTTTAGACCACACCCCTTGTTCTTCATGGTGTGAACAAATATCACACAGCAGTTCCTTCATAAGCATCAGTCATTAGCAATGAGCTGGTGTTTAGCAGTCCAGCTGATGCATTGTGAGTAGCACTATGTTTTAATCACTCATGCCCAAGCAGGAAACAGATGGTGAAAATTCTACTGAATGGTAGGTCACGCAAATGTATCCAGAAGGTTGGAAACACATGTAAGGTGGGGATATACAGTGAACTAAAGTGATGGGACTTTGTTCCTGACAGGCAGCAGTATGACTTCGTTATCTGGAACCATAAACAGAGAAGGTTAAAAGGATATGTCTCCAACAGTGCTGGCATACTCTACTGTGTGGACTGAGAGTCAGTTCAGCCTTTCACAGTGGGAATCAGGGCTACATCTGATGCTGATAAAGTCTTTCTGCTCTTTTATCCTCTGCTCTAGACACAAAAGCTTGGTGAAGGTGATGATAAGCCTTGGCATCTTCCAAATAGACTTTTTTTTTTCCTTTGAGTTCATGTGGCAGTGGTGTGGCAGAAAGTAAAAATGGTAAGACTTCCCTAAGAATTAAAATTTTAAAAGTAGTTCAACTAAAGAAAATGGTTTTATTTCTTAGAAAAAACAAGAGAACTATACTTGGATTGTACTGAATATATTACTTACCTATCTTTTCAAAACTCTTATCAGAAAAAATTTAATAACCAAATGGGCAGGAATCAAGAAATGATGCAACATGTGTGCCTTTAGACTTGGAAGCTGGGTGTATATGTTTAGAAAGACTAACAATTTGCCCCAGATTAGTAAAATTAAGATTTCAGTATTTTATGAAGGCATGTTCACACTTCAGGGTCAACTGTCTCTTAAACAACAACAAATAAAGTCTCTGAACACAAACAACAAAATATCTACTGATTTTTAAAATTTAAACAAATGTTGTGTGCTTATTTACACAGTTTTATGAAATATTGATCAACTATTACTGATATAACAAAATACTTCCTTCAATTAAACAGGTGTGGGACAGTTTGCAACAGTAATTTGATCTCCAGTTTTCATACTCAGAGGCCAAGTATGTATGCAGCCTTTATGTTCCAAACAAAGAATGTGAAGGAGTGAATTCAGGTTCTCAAGAATCATGTGGTCAGATATTTTAAGATTATGTCACATCAGCCTTAGCAGGAATATGTGTTAATTTATTTAAGTTTTGTGTTATAATATACAGACTTTTCCCCTTTTATTGAAAATAGACTTCCTTCATGTATGCTGCTTACAGTTTCCCCAAATTTATGGCATTACTAAGAAAAGAGATTGTTTTTGGTCATTGTGGAATTTTGCCTTTAAATTTCAAAATACTTCAGCTGACTAAATAGTAAGGAAAACAATATTCTTATTTTATTCCACATTCAAGTAAATTTATCCAGTCTACATCTGAAGACATGTTCAGACATCAACTGCAAACAAATAGATCATTAATCATAAGTGGACTTCCTTTATTCATGGCAAGCAATATACATTAAATTCTGAATATATACCATCTACTTCCGTATTCCTGCAAACAATCAATAAATAGTAGTGAAATTGACTGTTTAAAAAGCTTTTGATTTTGCCTAAAATGATCTGCTCATTAATAATGTTAAAAATCATGTAAGCTCTGATGTCAATTTTTGGTTTTGAAAATGATCACAGGATGTTATGCTAAAAACAAGTTGCAGGTGGTACAATGTCACTCTGAAATATAGTTACAAAAGCACTTTGGCATTTTATCAAATGTCTTGATAATTTTTTTTCAATACTATGGAAGAGTTACCTGACATTCCAGTTTTTCTGGATAAATTTCTACAGACACATTCAATATGCCTAGTAATTGAGACAAAATATAATACCATGTCATTTAGAGGGGATGGAAGTGTGCAGAAGAATAATTTATGCCAACCACATTTCTTGCAGATACCAGAAAAGACATTTTAGGTAGCACAATGATTGCAATGACAAGTCTTGCAATTTGGAAATATCTAGAATTAAAGACACATTCCAATCATCTCCACAGGCCATATTCCTGAGAATGCTTGATTATTTCTTAACTTAGCTATCATTATATTTGTCACTCAATGTGACAAGAAAGGAGGGCAGTATGGTAGCATTTTATATCAATTTCATAAAATACCTACATTACAAAGTTAAGTCTTAGAATTAATTTTGTGTCCAGAAACAATGAACCTAGACCCCTAGTGGCTTACAGAGACTGAAATACTAACCAAAAAAAAAAAAAAAAAAGTTAAAACTAGCCCCTCCTATGCATATATAAATTACAGGCAACTTAGTTTTCATACAGACTCCTTAACAAGTAGGGGGACTATCTCAGTCATGAACTCTGTTGCCTGTTAGAGGGACACTTTACCATAACTGGGCTGCTTGCTGAGCCCCAGACTAAGAGGAAGCTCTTAGTTCTCATGTGTCTGAAAAACTGAGGTGGGTTCATATGTAGGGGCCCCCTCACTCAAAGAGAAGGATAGGAGGGAAAGGGGAAGGGGGTGGAAGAGTGGGACCAAGAAGCGGGGAGGGTGGGGGCTATGATAGAGACGTAACTTGAATTAATAAATAAATATTAAAAAATTTAAGTTAAGCCTTCATGAATAAAATATTAATGGATGAAAGAGAGACTTATTGTGTGTTATTGTGTTCTACATATGTGATACTGAGATCCATAAAACTAGTATGGGAGAGGAACGAATGCTATGACTAGCTTATGGAACTGATGGTTGAAAGCTACAGGTGAGTGGGATAGAGGAAATGAAGTCATCAAAATGCAAGAAAACTGTTTGACTTACAGGGAAGAAACCATAGTCTGAGTAGGTCCCATATTCTGATCTTATTTATAACTTTCTTTCCCTCCATCCCCCACCCCTTTCTTACAGAACACTGAATTTTAATCAAAAACATAATGCATGCACATGAGTTGTCTGTAACTTTCTATTCTTACTGTTGCTTTGCTTTGTAACTAAAAGGAATTTTCCCTCTTCCTCTTCCATATTACACTGGACGTGTGTACTACTTTAACCAAGGGAATCTGAGTGAAAATAAGCTATGCCAACCTTTGCTCGGTGATTTCAAAGCCTATATAAGTTTGTCCTTATGCTCTTATTGTCCCTGGTGAGGAGGTTCGGAAGAACACTGATGAGAGCCTGCACATAGCTGGAGTCTTTGTGTAACTAGGGTCAGCAGAAAGCCTACAGTCACATAGGGACTTAAAAAACTCTCATCTGTTAACCTAGAGGACTTGAAGTTCTTAGCTGACTTCAGTGTGAACTAACCATCACGTCAGCACTGGGATCCCCTGATGCAGTATCACAGCCAACAAGGAAAGCACTGGAGAACTCTTCTGTCTTAGTTATTTTTTTTCTTTTTTTGGTTGTTGTGATATAATCCCCCCCCCCCGCGAAAAGCAACTTAGGAAAGAAAGGATTTAGTTTGACTTACAATTTCAGTGTGATAAAATTCATGACAACGAAAGCATGGCTGCAAGATCAGGAAGCTGGCTGATTAGACATTTATCTATACCAAGTAAACAGAGAGAGAGAGAGAGAGAGAGAGAGAGAGAGAGAGAGAGAGAGAAAGAGAGAGAACAGGATAATGAAATGTTGAACTCTCAAAGCCTTCCTCAGTGATGCATTTTATTTATCAAAAGACCCATCTCCTAGAGGTTATACAACCAGTTCAAATGCATGGTCCTATGGGTGATAGTTTTCATCAAAAACACCACAATGTCCCACAGAATTTAGTGAACAAATATGAAGCAAGGAAGGTATTGGCCTCAGAAGACCGAAGTTGTGAGAGGAGAGTAGAGACTGGAGTAAAATAGGGAATGGAGAAAGCTACATCAACATTAACATGAAAAAAAAAATCTGTTGACTAAGAGATACTGGAAAACTCTTCCTCCCTAAGCTACAATCAGGAAACAGGTGTTATTCCAAATCTCCAAGCTCATGAGAAAAAAGACAGAAGATGGGGGTAGGAAGTAAATGATTTACAAGGGTCATGAGTCTTTTAATCCAATAATTTCGGGGTGGATTCCCCCTCCCTGCTCACTCTTTCTCACCATTCTTGAAGAGTTCATTCCTTTTCTTAAACCCTTTCTATTACTGCTTCCAATGATGTGATCAGAGGATAGCCTTAAAGTTGATTACTTAAAGGATTAATCACAGTAGATCAAGTGGACCAATTCAAAGCACATTAAGAAAATTGAAACAAACAATATAAAACCAGGCACTGGGGTATACCTGAGTTTTTTACAGGTAGAGAACACAGAGCGGGAAATTGGCAGAATAATAAACAAGGTGAAAGCTTTAGGGATCTGCCTACATGACAACAAGTACAAACAGAATAAAGTAATACTTCAAGAAATTAAAATATAAGAATGATTCTGAAACTTAAGAATAAAAATAAAAGAATAAAATATCTCAAATTCTGGCCATTAGATAGTAACCTAAATGTAAATTATGTATTAGGACTTATTTGTAGAAAATTTGTACTGTACACTTTTAAATTTCACACTTACAGGTCTACAATATGTATGGTTTAAAATTTTATTTACATTTCCTTAATTCCACTGCCTATAAATACATTTACTGCAAAATGCTGGAAGAAACAGCACAATATTGAGTGTCATAATTTTCAGAAAGCTAAAAATAAAATGCAGGATTATCCTGAAGTGTATCAGCCATTCTTTTTTATAAGAGTGGATTAAAGTACTCTGAAGATACTTGGAGCTTCTGCAATTCTAATGCACCTGAGGTACTTCTTCATATTCTGTTTTCTTGTGACTCTTGAGATCCAAATGCCCCTGTGTATCACCTGCGTTGAGCGTGATTTCTTCAGTTTTTATCATGCACTCTAAGAGATCACTTTGGAATAAAGTTTTCTGAAGTCATTTAGAAGATATTTGATTAATTTTAAATGTCAAAAAAGGTTTCTTAAGTGCTGGCCAGATGTCTCAATAGTCTATTCTAAATCATGAAAATTGCATCTTAGATGTATCTACATTGTTCTATGTGCCCATGTTTCTTTTGTGAGTTGACTTACAATGTCAGATAGAGGGTTGTAAATTTCAATGTCTAAAGTAGTAAAAGTATTTTTCACATGTGAGTCGACTTTATAAGTTCTCAGGGAGATTTAAAGCAACAGTAGTTTATGCTACTGTCAACCCCTAGCATCATACATAACACACAACTAAATATCTACAGTGCATTTAAGGGTATGGAAAATAGACAGAGATAGCATGAGCCATCAAAGAACGACTTTATAGACTCACTCACTAAAATGTCTATTTAGGATGATAACACTGAAAATAAGGCAGTAAACAGAGGATATGTTTTTAAAAAGGCAAGAGTGAATGAGGCAGAACAGACCCATAATGTGTCTTGGAAACACAAGTCTCTGGATGGTATTTTAAAAGCAGAAGGTTAAGGAACTTGAAGAAGTTCATTTAATTTGGCTCAGAGTTTAAGCATGCTGTTACAGAGGACCTGGGTTCAGTTCCTAGAATCCAAATAGTGATTCACAACCATATTTTTCTTTTAAAGTTTATTTATTACTTCAAGTTTCATCTCCATCACAGTACCCTCTTTCTACCCCTCCCAGACCCACCGTCCCACCCTCTCCTGCCTCTCCCTCTTATGTTACTCCTGTGGATATTGGGTGTTATCATCCTAAATAGACATTTTATTGAGTGAGTCTAAAATCATGCTTTGATGGCTCCTGCTATCGCTATTTATTCTCCATACCCTTAAATGCACTGTAGATATTTAGTTGTGAGTTGTGTATGATGTTAGAGGTTGAAATCTGAAAAAGTCTTGTTGAAAAGGAAATCT
The DNA here is from genome assembly GCA_907164525.1 of Lophiomys imhausi. Lineage (NCBI taxonomy): Eukaryota > Metazoa > Chordata > Mammalia > Rodentia > Muridae > Lophiomys > Lophiomys imhausi. The sequence goes on along the minus strand of CAJQZJ010034157.1, from coordinate 3,761,250 downwards.
GTGGTATTCTAAATGCTAACAAGTATATTAATGTAGCTATTTTTCTGGGCTTCATGTTGATTGTAAGGAAAAAGTTAAGTTTATGTCTAAAGCTGTGTTCCCAAGAGTGGTCCCAGCTGTTGCTATGCTGATGAAGGAGAAGGACCTTCAACTCTTCAACTAGGTCAGGGTAGCCTCATTCCGGTGTCCCATCTGTTATTTGTGTTCTGTTGATATGATTTTTTTTAGAAGAATCCCTAACCAAAACAAAAATTGTTTCCATTTAGACCAGGTCACATTGACTATACCATCTGTTATTTGAGTTATTGAAAAATTCCTTAACTATCAAAGGATGTCAAAACAGAACTTTAGTGGCCAACTGAGCATACCTGGTTAATCAATAATAACAAGCCAATCAGAAATGGACATGAATAGTTACCTAAATGTCATCCAATCATATGGTAAAAAACTGCTTCTTTGTCTGAGTTGCTACATAAGATCTATACTTCTTGAACTTGGGGCTCCAACTTCAACTGCTGCCAAGTGAGAGTTGTGAGTCCAGGCTTAAGCTTGTCCTGAATAAATAACTCTTGTACATTAGCATCAGAGATGGCTCCTTGGTGGTCTTTGGAGGTCTCAAGAACTGGACAGACACTCCATAGTAGGTTGTTCGTCCATATTAGTCTCCCTCCCAGTTCAGCCATCATATGAGGGCTAAGACCTTCCTCATGTACTGGGGGCCTACATGGTACCATACTAGGGCAGAGTGTCCCACTAATAGGTAACAAAGTCTATGTTACTGATAGTTGGTGTGTTGGTTGTAGGATAGTTATCCTCTACTATATGGCTAAAATCCAATTATAAGTGAATAGATGCCATGTGCATCTTTCTGAGTCTGGGTTAGCTCACTCAGGATGAACTTTGCTAGTTCCATCCATTTCCCTGCAAATTGCATGATTTCCTTGTTTCTGTTAGTTGAGTAGTATTTCATTGTATAAATGTACCACAGCCTTTTTATCCATTCGTCGGTTGAGGGATATCTGGGTTGTTTCCAGTTTTTGACTATTACAAATATAGCTACTATGAACATAGATGAGGAGGTGTCCTTGTGGTTTGGTGAGGAACCATTTGGATGTATACTCACAAGTGGTATGGCTGGGTCTTGAGGTAGAGCTATTCCAAGTTTTCTAAGATATTGCCAAACTGATTTCCACAGTGGTTGTACAAGCTTGCACTCCCACCAGCAATGTATGAGGGTTCTCCTTTCTCCACAACCTCACCAGCATGTGCTGTCATTTGTTTTTGATCTTAGCCATTCTGGCAGGTATGAGATGGAATCTCAGAGTCATCTTAAATTGCATTTCTCTGATGATTAAGGATGCTGAGCATAACCTCAAGTGTCTCACTGCCATTATAGATTCCTCCTTTGTTAATTCACCGTTTACCTCTGTTCCCTATTTTTTGAATGGATTATTTGGTTTCTCTTTAACTCCTGTTATGTGGGACTCCAAAACCATCTTTTGACCTCTTTGGCTATCATAAATGAATGTGGTACAAATATACACATACAGGCAAAACACTCATGCACTTAAAATAAATACAAATCTATAAAGCAATTTTTAAAGGAAGGTGTTAGAAAGGAAAAAAACATGACTTTGAAGAACGGAAATTTCATGTGGATATATTCTCATCTATATTCTAGTCTATTAGAAAGTCTTGAGTAGCATTATGGAATTAAAATTAAAATGTCAATATATATCATTTCAAAATATACACCTGCAAAGAATTTCATTGATACATAAGTTTACACTTCAGGCTTTAAAAATTGTTAAGAAAAATATTCCTGGTGATAAATATTTCCAAAATTTTATATAATTTTATAATCCTAAACATGACAAATATCCTACAAAAGCCAATACATTTTCAATAATATTTTAGAAGAAATAATAACATCTAACTTCGAGTAGAGTTTATTTTCAACAGTGTAACAGTCACTAAAGATATTTATAATTAGCATTGTTTCTCCAGTGTAGCTTGTGGGCACTTGAAGGTTTTCTTGTCATCTGTGAACCCCAGAACTCTTCTAAAATATAATTTTGTCGGAATTCTTTACATGGACATTATTTTCAATATTCATTGTGTTTATGTTCAGTGTGTGTGTGCTTACACATCAACATATATGACTGGAATAATAGACAAATTATTGAACAATGAAATGACACTTTCAGATGTGTTCCATTTTGCTTAAGTCAAAGGAGCTTGAGCCTAATAAAAAGATGGTGGTACCACGGAAGGCTATGGAAGGACACAGCCTGCTAGTGGACTTGGCATGGGCATGCACATATTTCCCTTAGATATTCTCTCTTTAGTTTTTGTACATTGACAAATCATTTGGTTATATTTAACTTCTCAACATTCTGCTCTTACTTTCAGGTTTTTAGTTTGATCTCTATTAAATATTGTAGCACCAAGCACAAACTATGTATTCTAAAAATGGAGTGAAATGATTCTAAGCAAGCTCTAAGCATTATACTTCTCATCTGCATAGATTTTATATACTACTTTCTAATGGAAATTGTTATAAGATACCTTAATCAATACCAGTGACCACAACAATCTATTTCATTCTTCATAAATAATGTACATTGTCTAATAAGGTATGATTGGCTATTTTAATCTATATTTACTTGGTAGATTTTTTTTTTGTATAGAGTAACTATCTGTAGAATCTTATCATTTCTAACAGATGAAAAGTCATTTTGCATAAAGACCAAATGCATGATACTTTAGAATACTTAATATCAGTATTAGAATATAATATTTTATTTATAGTATTTAAAGTTTTGCATAGAAAATGTAAGTTTAAGTCTACAAATCTCTTTCTTTTTTTTCTTTTTTTAATTTATTTTTTATTTCTTCAAGTTACATCTCAATCACAATCCCCTCCCTACTCCCCCCTCCTGTCCCACCCTCCCACCCTCTACCCCCTTAACCCCCCATCCTCTACCCTTTTTTTTAGTTTAAGGTATATCTTTTTCCCCCAACAGCTCCCCCTTTCAGTCCAACAAATGGTTCTTTCTCTTAAAACAATAAATACAATACAAAACAACAGAAATGAATCGACCACAGTCATGAGAGTTATATGGCTTAGCATATATTCCCAATGTCCAGTCCATATGTATTTGGCACCTGACTTTAACATTCTACTATCTAACCATCTCCATGAGTTTAAAGTTCTATATCTAACTCAGCTTTCATACTAGCTTGTATCACAATTTTAAAAACATCTTCTTAGATCCAGAAC
>CAJQZJ010034157.1:3717845-3732967 GCA_907164525.1 Lophiomys imhausi | reverse complement strand
TTTTTTGAAATAAGCCTTAAGAGCCTTGGAAACAAAATAGCTCCATCATACCAATAGATTGGATGTGTGGCTTAGTTTTAATTTCATTTAGAAGAACCTGTTTGCTTTTAACATTTGAAAGCCAGTCTAAATTGTGTCCAGTGGGGGCACTTAGAGTAGCAGGCTTTGGCACCTGCCTCAGGTAAGAAAACTTTTTGTTTATTTCATTAGTTCTTGAAGGTTTGACAGAGTGTGGCTTTCTACTTACTGCACAGATCGCTGCCAGCCAGTCCTGCCGGGAGAAGCTAGTATGGAACAAGCGGCGGGTTCTGAAGGAAGTTATTACGCCTTGTTTGGTTGATCTGCCATGCATATAGAAGAAGCATTTCACACTGTAGCTTGGTGAACTTGGTATTTCACCCAATGTAAATGTAAGTCGGCATGCTTCCTGGCTCTGAAAAAACACACACAGTCTCTCTCTCTCTCCCTCCAAAGTTGAGTCCAAGTTCATGTGTCCATAAGGCAGGCAGGGCTGGAGTAGTTCGTGCATCTGTGTACAAGCAAAAAGGAATCAGTCAGATTAGCATGCATTTGCCAATATCTGAAGCCTTTGTTACATGCACATGCAAGGGAGCTACCCTCACACATTCTCCAGGTGTGAGGTGGGACTACTTAAACAAATGGTGTCATCCTGATTTGGAGTCAGTAATTTTTATTTTTATTTTTTTATTTTTTTTTTCAAGTTACATCTCAGTTTCAAACCCTTCACTATTCCCCCTTCTTGTCCCACCCTTCCACCCTCTTCCCCCCCCAACCGCTTCTCTTTTCATTCCAACAAATGGTTCTTTCTCTTATAACAGTAAATTCTATACAAAACAGCAGAATTAAATATGCCACATTTATGAGAGTTAAATGGCCCGGTGTACCTTCCCAATGTCCAGTTCATACATATTTGGCCCCTGACTTTAACCTTCTACCTTCTAAACATCTCCACCTCTTTTTCTTTTCAAGTCTTTTCCCCCTATAAGAGAGAAAAAAGGATAGAGAAAAGAAAAAGAAATAGAAAAGTCCTTGAATCTAATCTCCTATATCTTGCTTAACAAGACCCATTTAACAATTTGTAACAATTCCCCCTAAACGACATCTATAACCCATCAAAAAAACCAAAGAATCATCCACCTCGTTTTTTGGGAATAGGATGTCGCTCTCTTAAAACTTCTTCCTGCTGAATTGGAATGCAGAAAACCTGTTTAGGGGCCCAAATAAAATGGAAAAAATGGTTACTCAAGTTAATAGTAACATTTGTTGTCCAGTCTATATGTGCTCAACAATTTGAATGTCCTGAGCAGTTTGTAGTTCAAAGCTGGACTTTGGGTAGGAAAGTTCAGGTCTTTATTGAAGTCCTGTCTGGAAAAGTCTTTGAGGCTGGGCCATCTCAGCAAGCTGTTTGAAGTTGTTCTGGATGCAGATTTTTGAGGAAACAGCTTTGAGACAGTCTATGAGGCTGGATCGTTTGGGTTACTTGTCTTGTTTTCTTTGGACTCTGGTCCTGTTGTTCTGAAAACATACAATTTCTCACAAGTAACATATAGTACTGCAATTACCAAAATGCATTGGATGTGCAGGATGCACAAATCATTGAAGGAATATTTCCTGTTCTTTGAACAGAAGAAAGACATTTGTAAGTCTCCATTCATGCCATAAAAAGACAGCATATAGTATCTTCCCTAGGCCAAATTGTCTTTTGAACAATAGAAGAAAAACAATTTTTTATTTTTCAAAAGAAATCTTGAAAATGTGAAACTAAATTTATCTTTAAGTGTATATAAAACATAATAATCATAACTTTCTATCAACATCTATTATAACAAAACAATCTTAAATTTCTATCAATATCTATTAATATAACAAAATAATCTTAAGTTTTTAATAATAAAAGAGACAAAAAATAGTGTGAGGGAAAGAAGAAAATGCCTGAATCCAATTCACAACACATACATATATGTCCATTCATCCTCGATGACAACAAACAATCACAACACATAACATAACACACACAAAAATCTTCCATCCCATCTTTTGGGAATGGAGTGTAAATGTTTTCAGGTACCCTTCAAAAAAATGAGATATTGGCTAATTCTCTGGAAAGTTACCTATAGCTTTTGTTGTCCAGTCTCTGTAGGATCGATCATTTTTTGGACTAGCACTTTTAAAAATGGTTTGCATGCAAAGTTTTTAAGAAACCAGTGATTGAAGTAGTATGTTAGGTTGAATCTTCTGGCCCATTTGTCTTGTTGTTGTCATTCAGTCCTTGGCTCTGAAAATAAATTTTTGCTCTAAATTTGAGCAAGTGGAAGGTAGAACAAATTTGTAAGTCCATTTTAAGGCATAAAATCTTTCCATCCTGGATAAAATATTGGAATATTATGAACACCATAAACTCTGTCCATCCTGGTTAAAAGATTGGAGTATCATGAAAACCATAAACTCTGTCCATCCTGGATAAAAGATTGGAATATCATGAAAACCATACAGTTAATAAAATACTCTTGCCATGCGAAGACATTCATATTTCAGCTAATGGGAGGTTCTCCCTGGTCAGATCTAATCTTTATGATTTGTTGGTAACCACATTTTTTCATTCCCTGTAGACACATAGGCATAACCACGTCTCCATCTTAAAACCATTGCAGGTTTCCACTCTAAAGTAAACATATCCTTATAATATATTGGTTGATTTAATTCCTCAGTTTTTTTGTATAACCCAATGTCTCTCAGCTGCAGTGGTACCCTTTTCACCAACATTTAGGAAATTCAAAGTTAGCAATGCATTGTGTAATCTATCCCTGGGATTCTTTAATTCTCCCTTTTGTTTAAAAAGCATCTCTTTTAAGGTACGATTAGCTCTTTCTACAATTGCTTGTCCTGTAGGATTGTGTGGTATACTAGTAACATGTTTTATATTATAATATGCAAAGGATTTCTTCATCTTATTTGATACATATGCAGGAGCATTATCAGTCTTAATTTGTGCAGGTACACCCATAAATGCCATTATTTCTAATAAATGTGCAATAACACAATCAGTTCTTTCAGAACTTAAAGAAGTTGCCCATTGAAACCCTGAGTATCAATGGTATGATGTACGTACCTTTGTTTTCAAAATTCTGCAAAGTGAAAAACATCAATTTGCCAAATTTCATTCTTTTTAGTACTCCTGGGGTTACTACCAGCAGGTAATAGAGTTTGGTTATACAGAGAAAACGTAGGACATTTTTAAATTATTTCCCTGGCTTGTTGCCAGGTAACAGAACATTTTTTCTTTAAACCTGAACTGTTAACATGATGTTTCTGATGAAATTTTGAGGCCTCCAACACATTTCCTATGAGTAATTGGTTAATTTCCTCATTTCCTTGTGCCAGTGGACCTGGCAAACCTATATGGGATCGAATATGGGTTATATATAATGGGTTATTTCTACCTCTGATGACCTGTTGCAATTATATAAATAAGGAAGTTAATTCTGTGTTATCGGGAATAAATTCAGCAATTTCTATATGCAACACAACTCTTTCTGCATATAGAGAGTCAGTAATTATGTTAAGAGACTCTGGAAAATCTAATAACACCCTAAGGATTGCATACAGTTCTGCTTTCTGAACTGAGGTATATGGACTTTTGATTACCTTGCTGATTTTGTCTGTCTTATAACCTGCCATTCCCATCTTGTTAGCATCAGTATAGAAGGTTGGTGAATCAGGAATTGGTGTTCCCTTTATAATAGGAGGAAGAATCCAATTAGTTCTTTTTATAAATTGTATATGTTTGCTTTTTGGAAATTTGTTATTAATTTCTCCCAAATAATTACTGCAAGCTCTTTGCCAATCTTCATTGATTACCCACAGTGACATAATTTCAGCACTGGTGAGAGGCACTACTATTTCAGTTGGGTCCATTCCTGATAATTGACGTAGACTTATTCTACCTTTTACAATTAATTCAGATATCTTTTCTACGTATGTCTTTAATGTTTTACTTTGTTTATGTGGTAAGAAAATCCATTCCATAATACTATCTTCCTGTTACATAATAAGCCCTGTAGGAGAATGAGTTGATGGTAAAATGACCAAAATACAATCAAGTTGGGGATCAATTCGATCTATGTATGCATCTTGCAATCTTTGTTTTACTAACTTTAATTCCTTTTCTGCCTCAGCAGTTAAACATCTTGGACTGTTTAGATTTGAATCCCCTTGTAATGTTTGAAACAAATTACTTAACTCATGAGTACTTAAACCAAGGGTGGGCCTTGGCCAATTTATATCTCCTATTATAAGAGTTTTCAGTTGGTCTCTACGGATTTGTACCTTTTGTGATCTTATTCTCTGTTGACTTATTTTATAACCCAAATAGTTTATTGAATCTCCTCTTTGTATTTTTTCAGGAGCAATTTTTAACCCCCATAGTGGTAGAAATCTTTGCATTTCCTTAAATAAGTCCTCTAAAATAACATCAGAATCAGCCAACAAATTATCATCCATAGAATGATAGATAATAGATTGAGGAAACTGCTTATGCATTATTTCTAATGGTTTTTGTACAAAATATTGACACACAGATGGACTATTCAACATTCCCTGTGGAAGTACATTCCAATGATACCTCTTGATTGGCCTACTGTTATTAAGAGTAGGTACAGAGAAGGCAAACCTTTCTCTGTCATTCTTATGCAATGGAATTGAGAAAAAGCAGTCTTTTAAATCAATTACTATTAAAGGCCATGACTTTGGTAATAGAGAAGGTAAAGGCATACCAGGTTGCAAAGGACTCATAGGTTGAATTACTCTATTCACAGCTCTTAAATCTGTTACCATTCTCCATTTACCCGATTTCTTTTTTACATCAAACACAGGAGAATTCCATGGGCTGGTAGACTCTTCTATATGATGAGCCCCCAGCTGTTCTTTTACCAATTGCTCAAGAGCTTCCAATTTTTCCTTTGCTATGGGCCACTGCTCTTGCCACACTGGTTTATTTGATAGCCATTTCAAGGGTAGGGCTGTTGGAATTTCAGCAGTGGCCCTAGTATAAATTTGGAAACTCGATACCTGGGGTGTCCTATGTTTGGACACTAGACATAGCTTATAGTTGTTGTTGAGTATGCATATCAATACCTTCCTCAAAAGCATCCATCATTTCATCATTTGTTATTTCTGGCATTGCAGGAATATTAATTTGAGTACCCCATTGTTGTAAGAGATCCCTTCCCCATAAATTTATGGGTACATCAGCCCCATAAGGTCTCAACTCTGGTCCCACACAGTTAAGCCATCGCACACTTTGTTTTACATGTGATAATTTACCAATTCCTATAAAATGTGTAGGAACCCTTTGAAGTGGGCAGTTTGGATTCCAAGACTCGTGTGAGAGGACAGTGACATCCACTCCTGTGTCAAGCAATCCTTCTTCTATTTCAATACCATTCATTTATATTTTTAATTTTGGTCTCACCATTGTTTGCTAATACACACGTTTTCCACTACTTTCGACTGCTCCTGTTCTGTCTATTGGAACAACCTTGCCCTTGGTGTAAGGAAACAGCAGCAGTTGGGCAATTTTGTCCCCTACATTAATTGTCATCTCTTTCCATATGGATGTCATAATTTTAATTTCTTCCTTGAAGTCTCTATCTATAATACCTGGATGAATAAAGAATCCTTGACAAGTTAATCCAAGCTCGCTCTTATTTCTATTACCCAAATATGGTCCCCTTGGGCTGCCATTCTCCACGATATGCCGATGTTGCTGGCCAGGTGGAATGAGGTTCCTTTTTCTAACCCATGGTGTGTGCCTCCTTCCTGCTGCTCCTGGCTGGAATGCCTTCTTCTTCCTGCTGCTGGCTGGAATGCTTTAATCCTCTGTCTAAAGCGCAGGCTTCCTGCTCTAATCTCAGGAAGTCCCACCTTTCTCTGTCTTTGCCCAATCTCAGGCCTTGGCATTTTATTTAACCAATCAGATTCAATGTAAGTAACAGACAGCAAGCAGGACCAATTAATTAACATTTAGAATGCTTAACACTACCCCAACACATCTCCTACCTAAGATCAAAAACTCAAATGACAGCACATGCTGGCGAGGTTGCATAGAAAGGGAAACACTCCTCCATTGCTGGTAGGAGTGAAAACTTATACAGTTCTTTTTATTTCAAGAGGCCCATTTCAGAATCATTGTCTAAAACATTCATCCAGCACTTAGGATGGTTTTATTCCCTATATGCCGCATTCCTTGGCAGGAATCCCAGCCTTACCATTTCTAGCATCTTTGGTTCTCCACTGAAATCAAGGCTGCATTTTCAGAACCTCATGGAATCATCTGGTAGAGCTTCCCCCCTGGTATTCCAATTCTGTCCCAAGTTCTCTGGCCCTGGCAGTTTTCTGAAGCCAAAAAAAAAAAAAAAAAAAAAAAACAACAATCCAACCCTAAATCTTGCATCTGTTTGTAATATATGTACCACTGCCAAGTTTGGTTTCCATCTTAAGTTGATCCTTACAATCTTGAACCACAGAAGTAGCAACATTTTATGCTAAAGGAACTACATTAGCAAATTCCTTGGGTTCTCTTTCATGAATTAGAGGTTTAGCCTTATAAGGTCTTGTCCTGAGGAAATCTTTTAAATCATGTAAAACAGGAATCATATCTGTAATGGCACTAACCTCTCTAACAATTGCCTTATTTTCTAAGCATGAATTGACTACAGTCTACCCTACTTAGTACTGTTTTCTCTCCTAACTGCATATTTTTCCTTACTCTCTTGTCTACTTGTTGCTCTTTTTTTTTTCCAGTAAGGCTCAACATCCTAAAAGCTCCATAATTCCACAAATAACACCACAACTCGAGGGCCAAGTGCTCAAACACATGAGTATATGGGGAACATTTTTTATTCAAACCACCACAGTTTTGATTTACATAGTTAGTAATGTGCACTGGAAATATAAAATTTGAGTCAATTTCAGATATTCTTATCACACACACAACACACAGGTTAACAATCAGAGGATAGATATATCAACTTGATTAGGTAGAATAATCATGTTACTAGTTATACATGTATGAAACAGTATTTTGTTCACTTTAAACATAAATATCATGGTTGATTCTACATTGTTTGAATGATAAAGTTCTTCAAGTCAAAGGCATTTGTTTACTTGTTTCCTGTTGGTGGCACTGATTGGGTGGGTTTAGGATATGTGGTCTTGCTAGAGGAGCTATGGCACTTGGGAAAGACTAAGAATTTTAAAGTTTACTGTAATTCTCAGATACCTCTCTTGTATCCCTGTTTGTTTGTCAAAATATGAGCTCTTAGTTTACTATTCCATCCCCCTTCCTGATGTCTCATTGCTATGGTGGGCTCTCACTAGAACCATAACCCAAATGGATGCCTCCTTGTATAAGTTGCATTGGTCATGGTATATATATCACAGCAGCAAAGGAATAGTAAAATCAGATTCCAAAAGAATTCTGGTATCTTAACTTTGTTTCATAGATACTTATGCACATAGTTTTAAATTAATATATAAAAAAGTTTTACTCAATTCCTTGGTACATTCTAGGTCTACATTTTAATACCATGGATGTAATTATTTGTACATATTTAATAATTTGATGTAATCATTTTACTTTAATATAATTACTTCTTTACACAATAATGTATATTTATACTAATATATGTACTGAATGCATGTGTTATATGCATGCTAGTATATTAAAATACTATTGTTAAAGAACATGATAATGTTGCAATATCCTTAAATGATTTGCTCTTCCAATTCAGGTGTTGATTCCCTCCTATCAAAGCCTTTTTGCCAGCATCTACGGCATTGATAACTTCAGATATCATGTTGTTCCTCTTCAATGGTTCATATGTTGAAAAAAGCATATATGTTTAAATAATCTACAAGAAAGTTAGTAGTGATCATATCTTTGAACTTCCATGCTTTACATCTGTTACATTAATTTTTAATTTCTTTGTCATGCTGCATAAACATACTCCAATATTATTTTTAGGTGCTTGCTTGTATTCTAATTTGGGAAGGAAAGGAAGGGCATGGATTTGTGTGCATGGGAGAGGAGGGATATGAAAGGTCTTGGGGAAGGGGGTAACTGTAGTTAGAATACATTGTTTTAAACTTTTTATTTTCTATTCATACACACACACGTGTGTGTGTGTGTGTGTGTGTGTGTGTGTGTGTGAAAAAAAACTTTCAAATTCTGCAGGCAAAATCATTGTTCTCTACAACTATATCCTCTTCTTCCAAGCAAGCATTAAATCATAACAGTTTAAAGTCAAATCATATCTCAAACAAACCTGTTCACTTTCCACATGAGAAGAAGCACCCTAATTCTCTTAATTGGTGTCAATATATTCTCACAGCCATTTAACATTAATGATGACTGTCTATTTGCATTTTAACCTTTTGTTACATTGCAAATCCATTTATTTGAGTACATTCAGATTCAGTTTTCCCTCATTACATCAGAACCCGAGAGTCTCTGATGTTGAGAGGTTTATTTAGTTTCCAGAGAGTTGGTCTATAAAGCACTATGTTTGAAAGTGTCTGTGAGTCCTCTGTAGCCACAAGTTTCCATCATTAACTGCACATATTTCAGTGCTTCAATTTCTAGGCATCTGTAAAATGCTGTAGCATTTTTCAGGCTGTTTGTGTTCGTAAACACACCTGTTCACTCTTTATTATTTATAATGCACTACCCACTTCAGTAAAAATAGGTAATCAGTGACTATAATTTTTATAAGGAAATGTATAAAATGAAATCAATTCAAAACACTAGACAACACACTCTCATAAGAGAAAGGCCATCTGCCCTCTTTCCAAGAATAGAACATACTCAGCCATCTCATAAACAGCATTTGACAGGGTCTCTGATGTGACTGACACTCCTATTGGCTTTGCTTGAAGGATTTAAAAAGTAGTTTTTACTCAATCATAGATATTTGTTTTTCTTCAAGAGCATCAGGGTCCATTATGTCTCCCAACTCACAAAGACTTACACAAGAACAAATATTTTATTTCTATTGAACTCCTATCATTTCCCATTGAGAAGGTTAAAACAAATAGCAAGCTGTGATTGTCTCAAGAAGTCATAGGAATTATGCTACACAGGAGTAAAACCCCAGGTTTTCATCAACTACATATTTTTCATTTCTTGCTATATTTCTATATTTTTCAGCTTAAATAAACTTGTGAAATCCTTAAACATTAACAACAAATAATAAGCAAAATTAAACTATTTAGCAGATGCAGTTTTTATTTTCATACTGTATACTTCCAGCATTTAATTTAAGGAAATAATAATAAACATTTTGTACATGAACTAAATTCCTATCAATTTGTCATCTATTAAAGGTATTTTAAAGAGAAAACAAGATGACTTGCTCCCCATATTTAATTTTGTTTGCCCTCTAATCAATATCCACTACTACTTTATAAATAGTAATACAAATAAAGAATAAATTGTGATTTACTGTAAATATGAAAAAGTCCAATGGGCTAACATAAAATCATAACTTAAATTAAGTGTAGATATTTATAATAAATCTGCAGGAGGTATTTAGTAACATGATTTAACTGTATCAGTTCACTGATTAGAGAAGAATTTCACCAGTGTACCACTCAAAGCCAATGATGCATATTACTAAATATGTGTTATTAAACTAATAACTATAGATTCAGTTCTTACAAATCTATATTTCTTGTGGCCACTAGAAAACATACAAATCATAAATATTTGAAGGAAAAAAGGTTAATTGATTATTATTTTTTTACTTTATTTTTTATTTCTTCAAGTTACATCTCAATTGCAATTCCCTCCCTACTCCCCCTTCCAGTCCCACCCTCCCACCCACTTCTGCCTCAACCCAACCATCTCCTTCTTTTTTTTTTAAGTTTAAGGTATATCTTTTTCCCCTCAACAGCTCCCACACTCAGTCCAACAAATGGCTTTTTCTCTTATAGTAATAAATACAATACAAAACAGAGGTAATTAGGCCACAATTATGAGAGTTATATGGCTTAGCATACATTCCCAATATCCAGTCTATACGTATTTGACACCTGACTTTAACATTCTACTATATACCCATCTCCATGAGTTTAAAGTTCTATATCCAACTCAACTTTCATCCTAACTTGCATCACAATTTTAAAAACATCTTCTTAGATCCAGAACACCCTCTTGATTCCTAAACAACTCAAAATTTAACTATGAGACTAGCTATCTATTCTTCAACCACCTCAGAGACCTGAGAGGGATAAATAAATCTGATTATATAGGAAGTGCAGGGCCTGCAGCTTCCAAAACTAAGAAATGACATACCAGTGGCTGCCTGGACAGTTCCCATTTTCTCTCCATAAATTACAGCATCAATCTTCAGCTGTTTGGCCCCGTTTCTCTGACAGACATTGATTGTAGAGCAGGAATTATGAAGGACTTGGCAGATCTAGGCTGTCGACTTGCCTGCTTCCAAGTGTTGTCCTTTTTGGACAGCATTCTGTCTACCGTTGAGGCAAGGGTTTTTTTTCCTGCCAAGAGAGAGATAGGCTTGCCACTAATTCAGTCATCTCCCACTGGAGATTCTTTGATGCTCATCTTCTACTTGGAGTAGAATAGAGGGTGCTGTCAGGAGCTGACATGTCTCGATATCAAAAAATCTAAAGTTAAGAAAACATCTTTGAATCCCATATTCTGCAGATCTCTTGAGATTTTTGAAGAGGCCCTATCTATCTCTTCTATTAGGATAAGCAAATGTTGCTTGTCTCTTAGCAACTTGATTTCTGATAAGCTTAGAAAATATAATAGACTGTCATAGTACCTAACAAAATGACAGGCTTTCATGACTATTAGTTTGCATTTCTTAATTATCCTACACAGTTTATGACAATTAGTAACAAAAGGCCGAAACGTCACATTTCATTTTTTTCTTTTTTCTTTTCTTTTCTTTTCTTTTTCTTTTTCTTTTTTTACCCCCTAACCCTTCCATCCCACTCCTCTGGAGTGGAGTGTCCCTACATAAGTCTCTCGCTTCAGTTCAGAGGTCATATGAGGGCCAACAGCTTCCTCATACTTTGGGGGTTGATTACTAAAGACAAAGCAAAACCCTGGTGTCTAATACATGGGTAGGTTTTCTACACCCTCCCATCCTATGGTTACCTCAGCACCACTGATCTCTTGAAGATATATGGCATCATTTCAACCACTTTTATAATAATGGCAGGCCTTATTGTTCTTTGACAACAAGGTTTTGGTGTGAAAGATCACTAAAATAATGTTATTATATCACCTTTGTGTCCAGTCACACAATTGATCCAATCTCAGGTTGTCATGGCAGCCATCATGGAGGATGATAAAAAGAGGTTTAGAAAGAAATGAGATGAAAATAACTTCCTCTCGTTATTTCAGAAATAGTATCCCAAACAAAATGTACAGTTCTAATTTGATTTTACCTCCAACTTAGACATTTCCAATGGATCTATTATCAGGGCCACTGATCTCCATATATGTTTTCCTCGTAGTGACATCTTACTATCACTTAATAAAGCAATGATTAATGGTTATTTTGACATATTTCATCGGTTTTATTTATCTGGATAATAAATATCACAGTCATTTTTATTATAAATATGGATACATCTATTCCTTATATTCTAAATATATTAAACATTAAAAAATAATATAATAAATGTTGGCAAAAATAATGTAGGTCAGGCAAAAGGGAACAAAGGTCTGAGAATATGAATAGGAAAACAGCGAAACAATTCAGTGGATGTATCATGAGATTAGTGAGCTCATGCTATGAGGTTGTAATGTAATGGTTTATAAAATGCTTGTAAAATAAGTAAGGGTGAAAGAGTTGACATTCAAATCAAAACAAATACAAGGATTACTTAGTATTTATCATTTGAAATTAGTCATTTCTACCTTTGAATTTTGTTTTACTTTAGCTGGTCAGTGATGCCATTAAACCATGCTTTTAATCCCAGCACCTGGGAGACAAAGGCAAGTGGATTTCTAAGTTTGAAGCCAGCATCCTGGTCAACAGAGTAAGTTCCAGGACAGCCAGTCCTACATAGAGAAACCCTGTCTCAAAAAAAAAAAAAAATGAACATTTTTTTTCTTCAAACGATCTCTTGTTTAGTTAAAAAAAAAAAACATTTTTAGGCACATACTCATACAGTCCACACATTCTGAGAGGTAGACTGAGATTCCCCAACAGATCTTTGTTAGCCTATAATTTACTAACCTATAATTTTCAACACACAATCCCTATAATTTCCGCAATGAAATGATGACAGAGAACACAACACTAAACTTAAATGATTTTCTTTAAAGTTTCAGAAAGGTGAATATTAAGTTATGTTGTATTTGGATGTATGAAAAAGTCATTTGTTCAACTCTGTAGAAATCATGATTCCCTGAGAAAAGCAAGAGCCGATTTCTCTAATATGCTGAGCTAACACACACTCTCTCTCTCTCTCTCTCTCTCTCCCTCTCTCCTTCCTCCCTCCCTCTCCCCTTTCTCTGTGTATGTGTATTTTGCATATCTCTTTCTCTCTGTCTTTGTCCCCATCTCTGTCTCTCTCTGTCTCTCTCTCTCTCTCTCTCTCTCCCTTCCTACTCCCTCATTCTTCTAGGTGTCTGTCTCTGTGTGTGCATTATCAATAATATATCAACAAAATTAAATATTTGTACCATTACATATCTATATATTCATGCACATCAGAATTCGAAAACAATGGTAAATCAATAAGGACATGATGTTGGCAGTAATATGTGTTATACGATTTATGAAGAAAGTTGGAGGAGTTTGGGGAATCTAGATGATCTACATATACTGTATACTTATTAAAGAGTAAATAAAAATATTAGTAAAATAAGAAATATGCCAAATTTATAAGATAAAAACTTGGGGTGGGTGCTGGGCCTATGGATCTGAAGGTAAAAATACTTACTGCTTTGTGTGTAGGTCCAGCACTCATCTCTGAGCTTCCACATCAGTGCCTCAAAACTGCCTGTGAGTCCAGCTGCAAGGCAGTAGAGGGATATGTATTCCCAGAGGGAACAACATTGAGAAGGACTGCCTTTGTCCAGAATATGGTTACAGAGGATTTCTATCTGCAACAACCGCATATGTAGTGTAATGCCGAATAAGTTCAATTAGTTTTTGAAAGTGTACAAATAGAAAGAACTAGACTTAAAGATGCAGATTTAGAATTTATTCTAGAGATGATAATTCTCTACAAATCTGAGAAACTATCATTGAAGGGCAAATGACTTGCTCAGACCCTTTAAAGCTGAAAAGCTTAAAAGTAAACTACTAGAAAACACTTCTGAGGCAAAACTACAGGACAAGCATTTAACACTGATAGAATCCAGACCTTCAGAACATCTCAGAGGTGTTTTCTATGCAATCTAAAAGATGCATCAATGTCTACTGACCCAGGAGTAGTAAGAAAAGAGGAGCAAAGAGTGAAGGAGACCTAGGAAAGTGAGCTGGACTATGCTAGGCTGAAGACATTATGTTTTTTAATCAGGAAAGTAATGGGAGTTATACTAAAGGTTGTCCCAAATTCCTTTTAAGATAAAACCAGACCTGAAGCTACTATATATCACATTCTTTCATATTATTATATAGTTCCAATGAACTACTAATATATTCAGTTGGCAAATTGAAATAGACAAGAGATAGAAGGTGAAGAAACATGATTATCTAAGTTGTGTGACAGGAGTGCCATCGGAAATCAGGGAAGAGGATCTTGGGATTGTCATTATATTGTTATACAGCAAACATCTCTTATCAGAAGAGACATAGCTGTATATAGATCTTGTGTGTATGTGAGCATATAGATCTTGGGTGTATGTGAGTATATAGATATTGTGTGTATGTGACCTGGGGAGATGACTCCGTCAGAAAAGTACCTGCTGCACAAGCATAGGAGCCTTTGTTTCTTAGGACAGAACTCACATAGAAGCCATGCATGTTCATCCACATATTGAACACTAGTGCTGGGATACAGAGACAGGGCAGACACTGAGTCAGCCAACTCATCTAGTTGGGAGTACTGGGTTCACTGAGAGACCTTTTCTCAAAATATAAGCTGAGGAGTGATAGAGACACTCAATAATATTCAGCCTATGTATATAGACAGATTAGAGATAGAGATAGTAGATGACAAAGACATAGGCATATATATATATACATATATATATACATACATACACAACACACATGCATCATACCTAGACACAAACATATGCACTACACAATATCCATATCCATATGCATATATTTGTATATATAGGTATATATGTATGTGTAAATATATGCATATATTTATATATCTTAAAAGGAGTAAATTAGAGTAATTTAATTGCTGTGTAAGAATAGAACAAGTTAGAAACAATCCAAATTGAAGTCTTCCTAAATTCTCATCTCATGGGAGGGTGAAATGGGGGACTTGAGGACAAAATATGGTAAAAAAGAGAATGCCAGGTAAGCCCAGGCTTAAAAGCACAGCCATGATCCCAAACAAAACACAATAAAATGTGTATTATAAAGGAACACTGTAAACTTTAAAATATAAGTGAAAATCATATTGAAGCCAGTAATTAGGTTCTTCATTCTTTTTTGTGTTTTATTTATCTTACTTTATTTTATTGTATTATTAGTCTTTATTTTTTTAATGTTTATTACTTCAAGTTACATCCCCATCATAGCCCTCTCCCTCCACCCCTCCCAGTCCGACCCTCCTACCCTCTCACCCTTCCCCCCGAATGCATAATTCTTTTTTTTTTCAGTCCAAAAAATGGCTCTTTCTCTTATAACAATAAATACAGTACAAAACAACAGAAATAAAAGGCCACAATTATGAGAGTTATATGGCTTAGCGTACATTCTCAATGTCCAGTCAATATGTATTTGGCCCCTGACTTTAACATTCTACTATCTAACTATCTCCATGAGTTTAAAGTTCTCTATCTAACTCAGCTTTCATACTAACTTGCATCACAATTTTAAAAACATCTTCTTAGATCCAGAACACCCTCTTGATTCCTAAACAACTCAAAA
>CAJQZJ010034157.1:3697545-3709415 GCA_907164525.1 Lophiomys imhausi | reverse complement strand
TCTTCTTCTTCTTCTTCTTCTTCTTCTTCTTCTTCTTCTTCTTCTTCTCCTCCTCCTCCTCCTCCTCCTCCTCCTCCTCCTCCTCCTTCTTTTTCTTCTTCTCCTCCTCCTCCTTCTTCCTTCCTTCCTTCCTTCCTTTCTTTCTTTCTTTGCCTTTTTTTTTTGACACAGGGATTGTCTGTGTAGCTCTGGCTGCCTGGACTCTCTGTGTAGACAAGGCTGTCCTGGAATTCCCAGAATTCTACCAGCCTCTGCCTCCTGAGTGCTGGGATTAAAGGTGTGCACCACCATGCCTGGCCAGGTGTAAAATCTTACACTGATCCCCCCCCCCACTATTGCACATCCCTGTGAGTCCAGCTCATACACAAGAAGACACCAGCAAATCCTGGGATTTATTGACCACAGTAACTATGTGACAGAGGGAGCAATTACTCATAATTTATTCACTCTCATTTTCATGCACTCTCTCCCATCTATCATCTATCTATTTATCTGTCTGTCTGTCTATCATCTCTACTTCTATCTACCTCTGTCCCTATCATCTTTCCTTTTTCTATCAAGGTATTAGTTCAAGTTATGCTTTTCTGGGAGACTCTGGCTAAATAATAGTGAATAAAAACTGTTAACATACAAGATTTTATCTGAAGACCTCAGATATCTTCCAGAACCTAAACAGCATATTAATCAGTAGAGTTTGTGCATCTATTCCTTTATTCTCCTTCTTTTTGGTCATGCTGCTGCAGACCACATCTCAGATTGAATTATAACTTCAGGATTCTGCAAATGTGTCAGGTACTAGTTGCTACTCATGGTTCTAATAACAATGGAACTGAGGTTTTTAAGATCATCTAATAGTAAATGAAAGGTTAAAACACATGTTGACAACTCTCAATTTCATCTCAACAATGATATCAGTATAATTTGTATATTCACTTTGTATATCAGTTCTCTAATGTAACAGGTACAGTGCACTTTCATAGGATATAAGCATGTAACCATAATATCCAATTAAAATGAAAAAGAAAACACTAGCAGGGCATGGTGGCACATGCCTTTAATCCCAGCACTTGGGAGGCAGAGGCAGGCGGATCACTGTGAGTTCGAGGCCAGCCTGGTCTACAAAGTGAGTCCAGGACAGCCAGAGCTGTTACACAGAGAAACCCTGTCTCGAAAAACCAAAGAAAAATAAAAAGAAAACACTGACTGGAGAGTGTCCTGAACACTTAAGAACATATGCTACTCTAGCAGGGGACCCATATTCAGTACCATATCTTATCACCCACATGGTAACCCACAAATATCTGATTGAAAAGTGAAGATACAAGCCGGGCAGTGGTGGCGCACGCCTTTAATCCCAGCACTTGGGAGGCAGAGGCAGGCAGATCTTTGCGAGTTCGAGGCCAGCCTGGTCTACAAAACGAGTCCAGGACAGCCAGAGCTGTTAAACAGAGAAACCCTGTCTCGAAAAAAACCAAAAAAAAAAAAAAAAAAAGAAAAGTGAAGATACAACACATCACATTGGTATAGTCTCATTATTTATCACTATGTGCTTTTTGCATCTTATTTCACAATATATTTTTATGGAGGTAATTTATGTTATTCAATGAGGCTCTTTTTTCTATCAACTCTCTTCTTAGACCTATTTATATGTCTTTTTCTAATTAAGTGCTTCTGTGCAAAACAATCAAAATAAAAACAGAGACTTCTTGACTTTCTCATTTAATTCTTGTCATGTAAATACACTTCTCAAAATGACTTATTTGAAAGCTGAAATCTATTGAAAGACAAATGTGTCCTGGGATCATTCACACATTTAGCACATTCTAAAGGACAACAATTGTATCTAGATTGCTCTCTCTTTTATTTCAAGAATTTGCTCTGTTCACACCCCCTTAAATCTCCCATGTTTCATAAAAAATGAAATCTTTGATTCAACTTCAGTTGGGATTTAAAGAAACTAAGTAACTGTACAGCAACAAGGTGAAAATAAAACATTTTCTTTAGGCTAAAAGAACAAGCTATAACTTCTAGTTTAAAAATCTTTGGAGTCAGAGTATTTTTGTGAGAGTTACCTCTTGGGGCTAATTTTACCTATGCTAAAATAATAAGCCAATGAGTCTTTAGTTAAATTCTCATTTCAAACATTTTTAAAATGCTATTAGAAAAAACATTAAAGATCATTAATGAGCACATTAAAGATCATTAAAAATGCATTTATTTGAGCTGTGTGTGAAATGTGGAGTTTGAATTGTGCAGATGTGAAATCTGCCTGGATTAAAACAGGTTATGGTTACAAAGTTCTTTTAATCTTAAAGATGTACAAGGAGCGACCCAAAGTCCTGTAAGTAGTCCAATCAACCTTATAAATATGAGTAGTTCAACCTCTCCTTCATAAATTCCACAATTATTAAATTGCAATACATAAAACTCAGAATCCCATGTTACAAACATCATTTTTGAAATACAGATCAAATGCAATAAAAAGTAAAAAAAAATACTATGTGTTCACTGTATTTCTAGAACACCACCTCTTTACAATATGAGTTCAAATCATCAACACATGATGGTGCTGTCTTTGCTTAGTAGTGGATTCTCTCAGTGTAACTTACTGAATGAATAGCACTGTGCAAAATTGTGAAAATGCACACACAAGCTGGAATCAATCAAAAGTGAGACTTAAGAGTGAATAAACAGCTAGATGACTCACACAGAGTAAACATTACATGTCATTAACTTATTCTTTCCTTTACACACTCGTCACATAAGTGAATACCATTTTCAGTGTTTGTATTCTAAACTAAACATGTTCCTAGCATGTTGCAACACTTCTTAGAATGGTCATCTATAAAAAACACTATTGATCTTACCCCACGTGGTTGAGTTTTTCCACCTAAGCATTTAAGGACATTAGAAAACATTGTTATTGGTAACAATTAATTATTATTGGTAACCCCTCTGAAAATCTAATTTTTTCAATATTAACATTATGTAACAATAAATTATAGTATCATTTAAGGGGTTTACATGAGTATGTCTGTACCTATTAATTTGATGCAAATAGTAATGCGCTATATAACATTCCTTTGACATAATTTTACAAAAAGTAAATAAAATATATCTAACTCATTATCATATAAAATCTTACAAACTTTTCAAATCTTAATGACTTATCTATAGGAAATACTAATCCATGTTAATTCATAAGGAATAAACTAAATATTCCCTTAAGTAATCCTACATTATTTTATCACCCCAGTAGACTAGTAGCCTACATGGTGCTAGAAGGTACTCTGCATAGTACCAAAGGGTAAGTTATGTAGCAACCAAGCTACAAACCTTTCATTCTACAATGGTCAGCTGCCTGTAAGATATACTATTACAATATTGGCACAAAAGTTATGGTATTCTACTCTCTGATTGGATTTAAGGTTCACTCCATGAGATGAAACCCATGCATGACATTGCTTTTAGCCAATAATATGTGACTAGATAGGCCATATACCTATGGTAAAACTGAATACTACTATTATGCTTAAAGAATGTATCAATATAATGACTCCTTAAGCCATTTTACCATACTCATAGATCTGTGTCTTGTTCCATCATCATAAAAGGAGCTTTATCCTGGAGTAAATGGGAAAAAATAGAGATCCAAAACTGGAAAATATATTGAGAATGAAATACCTTGGAATACTCAGTCCTAAATTAGATCTCTACATATAATCCATCCTATCAGAGCTCAGGAAGCTATGTGAAAAAGGAGGCAGAATAATTATGCATCTATAGTTATAGAAGACACCATGGAAACAAGGTTATAGAGAAAACAGGGCTAAAACATAAATGAATTCACAGAGACCATGCAGCATCCATAGTTAGAAGTCAAATAGGGTCCCAGTACTGAGAAGGTAAGTGGAAAAGCCTGAATTCCTACAGAAGTAAAATCTTACTGACATTCACTAGCTAAGGCATAATTAATTTTCACCAATGAAGTGTCACAAGGTATTCAAACTACAGTAAAGATAGGCCCCATACCTAGCAGTAGATCACCAATACCAAATATACTCAGTGGTATTTTTGGAAAACTTTGCTTCATAATGCTTTGCCTGGGCATTATTAATGCATTGCAGGTCCTTTGTGTGTGTGTAGGATTACTCTGTATGCAGTGTGTGTCTGTCTGTATGTGCTTTTGGGCTTTATCTTTGTCTCTTCTATTTTTGTTTATATGCCTGTTTACTTTCTAAAGAGAAAAGATGTGGATTTGTGTGATGAGGAGGTAAGAGGACCTGGGAGATGTTTAAGGAGGTGAAACTATGATCAGAATATATTACATGGAAAAAATTATTTTCAGTTAAAAAACTATTCTAAACCTTAAAAAATTAAAAATAATAAAAATAATTCTAAACAGGCAACAGAAATTTATAAGAAAATAATTTCAAACCTTTGTCAGCATCCTAATGTAAGTACTTTGACATTATAAGCTTTCTAAACTTGTTCACTATTTTATTAAAATTAAAAATTTTAAAGTTTTATCATATCACTGTGTATAATTATTTTCTATTTTCAGTCTATATTAACTTTATTATATTTAATTTCAATTTTTTTGGAATACATTAAGAGCCAAAGACATGAGTTATACTGACTTTACCAGGGCACAAAGCACCCACATCACTGACTTTTCTTTTCATGTCATATCCCACAAGATGCTCTTCAGGCAATGAGGATCATGTCCCCGTCAGCTACTCTGATCACTTCCCGTTTGTACATATTTGCATAGTCCTTATTATGAGTGTCAGTTAGGATGTGCTCTCCAGATTGTTAACTCTTTTACTTTTGCATGAATGACAACACTGCAAGTAGATTTACATCAGCATTCTCACAGACACACAATGGAGAGTCTTATACTACATTATGAAAGGAATGTCAGGACCATGTGGTAGGAATGTTTCAGCTCCATCAAATTCTTATGGGCCTCGAGTTGTAAATGTGTCAGTCACGGATGAGAATGGTACCATGTTTAAAACAACTCTGATGCCTGAAACTGTTTTTTTGTATTTCCTCAGATGAGTTTTGTGAAGAATTGTAATGAGATCATTTTCTTTCCATTTTTCTTTGTGTCTTACTTTTGCTAACAATTTCTCTTTTCTTGAAAGACAAGTCCGTTTAACTTTACTGCCATTCCAGCTGCCACAGAAACTGGATTAAATCTAACACACACGTACACACAAACACATGCAGGCACACACGCACACACGCACACACCATGTCTATCTAATATAAAGGGATAAAAATCTATGTAGAAACTATCAAATAACTGAAGAGATGATAAATAAGTTTAAATAGTGACATTATTTCCATAATTGAAGCATATTTACCCTGGGAGGAAATGTTTGGGTGTTCTGAAAGAAGTAACTACCTCATTGGTAGATTTTGTTGTCATATGACTTCACATACACATTTACAATCTTCATCAATCTCTGACTCTACCCTCACTTTTTCATTACTCAATTTTCTACATCATTAGACTTGTGCATTTTTTGCTCAGGTTAAAAGGTGTGGTAGAGTAACAGTGTGTTATATTGAATCTTGAAGTTGCTGAAAGTAAATGTAATTAAAGCTGTGAGTATACATCATAATATGCTTAGGGATGAATCCTGAGAGGAGAACGTTGTTGCATTTTGGTTATCATTGTCATCTCTTGCATTGGCCCCTTTCAGATTATGTATTTTAATCAAGAGTCTCAATTATTACATTGTAGCACTGCATGCATGTTTTGTAGAGAATGAAACTATCTTAGATTTAATTAATTACTGGAAATGTATCCTCTAGTGCCATTTCACCACACTGGGATGTGTGTCAGTGTAATGCAACCACCAAGAGTCATTTTATCAAATGAAACTGTCAGATGGAGAAGGTGTCTGTGTGCATTTGCATTATCTGTTCCTCTACATTTAAACTGCTATCCATCACTTAAATTGTCATGTGATTTAACACTGTTTATTTTGTCAAAATTAGTTCTTTCGTCATAGGTCTGAGATCAATTGTATCTTCAGCTGAGCTAAAATACATGTTGATTCAATCTTATTAAAAGACTTTAAAAGATACATGAGGGTACCAGTCATGATTTAACACTCGTGTGATGATCTATACAGAAATTTTAACATAATGTTCTGAGTCCCACAGGAAATTTACATTCATCTACTGCTCATTGATTTTGTGTCACCTTCTACTGTGTATGCTATATTGCCCTGAGGAATTATGTTTCTTGTTTTGCCAACTCTTTAGTATTAAAAAAGTTCTTGGCTTGGTTTTCATTGCCTCTGAAGAATTCCTCTGAGGAATATCTTTCTATTTCTTCTAAATAATAAAAAAATGCTTTGCTAGTACATGGGAGAGCACTAATGATGAACCAGTCATTCATTCTAGTAAGGATTTTAATTATCATACCCATGCTGTTCTTTGGAAATGCTGATGATAAATTAATAAAATATTTTTAGGGAGAATCCTACCCATATTCAATTATTTCATTCTTTAGGAGCAGGATGCCACCCAATTGTACAAATAGATAAGTTGTGTTTCTATGTAACTTATCTTTACGAAAAATGATGCCTTACCCATATAACCTGTACTTACTGGCCAAGTCAAATTGAATGTTATCTTCTGTGCTGGAAACATTTTAAAATATATTTATTTAAGTTGAATTTTATAAACTATTAGGAATCTATTATATGGCACAGAAAAGAATATTAAAGAATACCTGCTCGAGCTAGTTCCAATATTGTACTAATTTTTTAAATTACTGAAAAATTAACTGTGTTCCTTATCAATTTACTTAATATAAAGAAATCATTACAATTACTACAGAAAATTTCGCTTTACATAGGAATGCACTGTGTATTTTTTGCTTTGACACAATCTACATGATAAATGGGTTAGTAATGATTTGTGTGCTGCTAGTTTCTTTTAAAAAATAAATTGTTATTACAATTAAAATAAGTTACCAATACCCTAATTGTTGCTTTTTTAAATTCATAACACAGACTTATATGCTAATATAAGTTTTATGTCATTGTGTAGCTGTGTTCCATTAATCAAAAACTGTCTCTTTTGGCTTAGTTTTTGTTTAGTTTTGATTCTATATTTTGAGACATGCTTTCTCTCTGGAGTCCAAGGTAGCTTAGACCTATGTAGCCTATTATGATTTCAAAGCCTTTGTGATATTCCTGAATCATTCATTGTCTTGAATTACATACTAAATACTGTCACATATTATTTTGGTATCTATTAGCATCATTAAATACTAATACTTGTTTTTAAGATGGATATAACATTTCTGTTTTAGAATTAGTACAATGGTGACAGATACCATGTTGTACTTTATGTTGTCTATATCTTCAATAATAACAAATGATGAATAAATATAGGTTCATTAACTTTCAATTGAATATAAAATTTCCACTCTATTGTAAATCTGAATTATTCTTGATATTCACAAACATATGCATTACATGCTCAATCAAAAATCTTTTTTTAAATACTTTATTTTTTTTCTAGTTACATCTCAGTCACAAACCCCTCCCTATTCCCCCTTCCTATCCCGCCCTTCCACCCTCTTCCCCCCAGAAGTTTCCCCTTTCAGTCCAACAGATGGTTCCTTCTCTTATAACAGTAAGTATTATACAAAACAACAGATATAAATATGCCACATTTATGAGAGTTAAATGGCCCAGTATACCTTCCCAATGTCCAGTTTATACATATTTGGCACCTGACTTTAATATTCTACTATCTAACCATCTCCATGAGTTTAAAGGTCTATATCTGACTCAACATTCACACTAACTTGCAACACACTTTTAAGAGTATCTTCTTAGATCTATAACACCCTCTTGATTCCTAAACAACTCAAAATTTAACTATGAGACTCTAGCTGTCTATTCTTCAACCACCTCAGAGACATGAGAGGGATAAATATATCTGCTTATATAGGAAGTGCAGGGCCTGCAGCTTCCAAAACTAAGAAAGGACATACCAATGACTGCCTGGACAGTTCCCATTTTCTCTCCATACATTCCTGCATCAGTCTTCAGCCTTTGGGTCCTGTTTCTCTGACAGACATTTGTTGTAGAGCAGGGATTATGAAGGACTTACCTACCCTGTCTTGGCAGAGTTAGGCTGTCGACTTCCCTGCTATCAAGTTTTGTTCTTTTTGGACAGCAGTCTGTCTGCAGTTGGTACAAGGGGTTTTTTCATGCCAAGAGATAGGCTTGCCACTAATTCAACCATCTTACAGTGGAGGTTCTTCAATGCTTATCTTCTACTTGGAGTAGAATAGGGGGTGCTGTCAGGTGCTGATATGTCTCGATATCAAAAAAAAAGAAAATCTTAATTTAAGATAACATCTTTGAATGCCATATTCTGCAGATCTCTTGGGGTTTTTGAAGATGCCCTATCCATCTCTTGTATTTAGATAAGCAAATGTTGCTTGTCTCTTAGCAACTTGATTACTGGGTAGTTTAGAGAATATCTGTGATAGACTGTCATAGTAGCTAACAAAGTGACATGTTTGCATGACTAGGAGTTTGTTTTACTTAACTATCCTAGACCGTTTTAGACGGTTGGTATCAAGAGGCCAGAGCTTCACATTTTATTTTTAAGTATCTCTAGGTATGATACCATTAGGAAGCGTTACCTTTAATTTTGTATCAATATACAAAGATCTATTCAATTGTGGTTAAATATACTCTTAATTATGTATCAATATACAAAGATCAATGCCTATGTAGCCCAATACAATCTTAATATTATGTCCATATACAAGGGTCAATACCATTGTGGCCAACTATAATCTTAATTTTGTATCAATATACAAAGATCAATACCGATGTAATCCAATACAATCTTATTTTTGCACAATAAACAATGTTCAATACCACTTTAGCCAAATAAACTACTAATTTTGTATCAATATACAAAGGTATAAGGGCATATTCAATAATCTGCCCCTTCTTCTTTGACCTTCCTGTGCTATGTCTATATCTCATTTTTCTCAAGCCCATGCACTCCTACATAGGAGAGGAAGAAGGATACAGAAAAGGAAAAGTAGGAAGTCCCTGGGGCTAACCTCCAAAACCCATTAAACAGGACCATTTATCAGCTTGTAATCTCTTCCCTTAAATATCGGAGTTTTCAGTTATCCTTCAAATTACCAAAAAGAAGGGCGGAGAAACACCTTCCTCACCCTCTAGGCATGGGACATCGCTCTCTTAAAGTGACTTCCTGCTGATTTGGGTCATAGTAGACCTGTTTGGGGCCCGAACCCAAATGGAAAAAATGGTTAAAAATGTTAGTACACTCCTTTTATGTTCAGTCCTTCTGTTCTCAGCTGTTTAGATGACCTTTTTATAATGAAAAATTGAATTGTAAAGTTAAATTTCTCTTTCTACCAACAGTTATGATAATTGATTCATTCTATATGGTGACTAGAGGAAATTCTTGGTAGAACAGACAACAGATAGCTGTGCAGGCTTTTACAAATCTTATCAAGGGGTACTATGCCAGAATCAGAACAATGCTTTATACAGAAATGAAGAAAACAATGAAGTGGAATGTGTAGAAGATTTAAAGATAAGGTGGAAACACATGTTATTCGAAAACCAGCATGTCTTAACGTCTGAACTTAATGTAAATTGCCTATCTTTGTGATGTCCACCAAAAGTTTGTTCTCATTAATTGCATATCTACCTTGGAGTCACAATCCAGGCATTATTTTAATCAGATATTATCATTTACTTAAGCTTAGAAAATTGAATGTTTGAGTGAATACAAAATGCAGAAAAATAGTCTCATTTATTTCCTAAAACATCCTAAAGCTTGCCAATGCAAGGATTGCAAAATAAAAGTCTCTAAACATGAGTATTTAGCAATATGTACTTTGTCTGAGATATTTTTATATGTCATTTTCAGAATTAGGATTTCCATTTATATATATAAATATATATATATATATATATAAAATCCTATAGTACAGGATAACTATACTAGAGCTAATGCACCAAAGGGAACATGAACATAGAATAGACTCTGTTACCTATCAGTGAGACACTTTGCCCTAGTGGTGCTGCTTTGTAGGCCCCCAGTGTATGAGGAGGCTTTTGGCCCTCATATGACTGATGAACTGGGGCGGGCACTGTTATGTAAGGACACTCCACTCCAGAGGAGTGGGATGGAAGGGCTGGGGGTAGAGGGTGGGAGGGCGGGACTGGGAGGGGTTGAAAGAGGACACTATGATGGAGATGTAACCTAAAGCAATAAATAAACATAAAAAAGGAATTATATGTCCATGTGGCCTGGAATAACAGCCCAAGGGGAATTATATATATATAATGGGTCCTATTTGGTGAATATAATTACAAACTAGCCTAGTGGGGCCAAGTTTGTACAATCCAGGCTTAGGCCTGTTAAGATCCATCAGGTATACATATATATAATGGTGGGTTAAGGATTAACACTGCCGACCAATTAATGATAATATAAATATTGGAAATAATTTAATTAATTATTTATAAACCTACTAGGAAGTACCTAATGAACATCCTCTTAAAATTATATTTTAATTTAAAAGCATTTCTCTAATTGTGCAGGTTTATGAAGTGTACTTTAATACCTGTGCCAATATAGAAACATAGTGTTCCTTCATAGAATCACTTGTATCTTTTTTCTATTTCTTTAACTTTTTTTGGTTCTTTGAACATCATTCCCCCCATTTTCACTCATCTCCCCATCCATTCCTTCCACCTTTGCAACCTCCCCATGGAGGGGATCCCCTTGTGGAAGCTCTGATCTGTCACAGTGTGTCCCATAGTATACCCATTTGTCCTCAATTTTTAAATTGCAAATATTCATTGCAAAGAGTCATTGGTCTGTTTCGAAGCCTCTGGTTTCTGCTACAATATCAATGCTGGATCCTCATGGGGACCCTTCAGATATCGGTTGCTGCCCCGTGTTATGGAGATCCTGGAGTTTTGGATCTGTAGGACCAACACTTTCATGCACTCAACATTTCACAAATGGGGTAGATGTTGGGGTGGGACAACTCAAACCCTGGATCTGGGTTTGGGTAGGTAGATAAGCTTGTTAACTTGCCAGCACTTGCTCCCATTCTCACACCACCTGAGTGAGCTCTCCAGCACTGCTCTAGCTAGTTCATCCAATGCCTCAGCTGACAGGTTCAGAACCAGCTCTCCTGCTGTCACGCCTTAGCTGGTAGCTCACAACCCTCCCACCTGGAACAGCTCTACTGTGCTGCTCAGAAGAGGTGTGGAGTCTGCCCTACTGAGTGTTGCAGCTGGTGAGGGACAGGGAGAGCTCTCCTGCTCTCATGACCTCAGGGCTGAATCTTTCTCCTGCTACAAGTGGGGGGGAGTTCTATCTATACTATCAGCTCCTCAAAGAAATAAAATCTACTTTGCTATCATGTGATGTGATGTGATGTGTGTGTGTGTGTGTGTGTGTGTGTGTGTTTGTATTTGTTTATGTGGACACATAATACATGTGTGTGGTGTGAATATATCTGCATGTACTTAGCTATAAGGAAGACTTAGATTACCAGCAAGTACTTTATTTAACTGTTTCTAATGTTGACCCCCTTTGACCATCACAAGAATTTTTGACAGTGCTGCTTTTCTTTTTGAGACAGGGTCTATCATAGAACTTGGAGCTCACTAACTGGCTAGAGTCTGGCCAACAAGCCAAACAACTTATTTCCATGTCCTCAGCACTGGAATTACAAGTGTCCACCTTTGTCCCTCTTTAGAGTGAGTGTATGAGTGTGTGTGTGTGTGTGTGTGTGTGTGTGTGTGTGTGTGTGTGTG
>CAJQZJ010034157.1:3676841-3690479 GCA_907164525.1 Lophiomys imhausi | reverse complement strand
ACACACACACACACACACACACACACACACACACACACACACACACAGGTTTTCCATCTCTCATGTGTGGATCTTAACTTCTTTTCTCTACTTGTGTTTGTGTACTCGGAGTATTTATAGCACCAATAAAACTACAAATTGGCTGTTGGGTGTGGGACACATCAGAATGGAGGCAGTAGAACAAACATAATACAAATGCTGGGGTAGAAATATTCAAATGCAGATTGGTTGGAGAATAAGGAAGTTGAGGGGATGGTGTCAAAGGAAGAGAATATGAAAAGGCCACATGCACACATACTGTCTTATGATCAAATAATTTATCTATATTAATAAGGGTGAGGGGGCACAGGCAGGGCTGAAAAGAGGAGATGGAGGGGGAATGATGAATCACAGTCCTCATGCGAAATTCTCAAAAATTTTACATATGTGTATAAAGAATTTGAAGGGAAATGTAAAGGATATTGGGGAAAATCTGTGTTTTGGAGTCTGCGTCTTGAGTGATTGGACAGAACCTCCATTGTCAAAGGTGATATACCCTCTTTTGAGTTCTTGGTCAGGGAGACCTCAGAGAACACAGAAATAATACAGACCTTGAAATTACCATTTTGTCCACAAGAACTAGATAATAATGCCCCTTGCTAACTCCACACACCTTGGATGTTTAATACAGAGAAATCAAACTAGAACTGACCTAGGTTTCTCCATACTGTTCAGTTTGCAGTCAATGAAAACTATCACCCCAATCTTATTATTTAATGTATTCACTAATCATTTTCTTCCCTCTTGCCTATTCATTTTATATTCTTATTCAGCTTTTTGTTGACACATTAGAGTAGTTCATATTTATGAAGCTTGGTCTAGGCTTTGATATATATCCAGACACCTCGTGGCTCACATCAGGGTATTTGTCATTGCTATCACATGAAATATGTATCATTTATTTATTTTCAACATATTCTGAGTCTTCTCATGTATTTCTCTTCAAAGGTATAACGTAATGTGTTTCTCTATGATTACCATTCTATTTAATAGAATATCAGAACTTATTTCCCATCTATAATATAATTGGCTCTTATCCCATTCTCTTTTCTTCTTCTCCACCATTTTTCTCAGGTGATGGAATCACCATTTTAATTTCAGCTTCTGTGATATCAGGTTTATTCTCCTGGACAAAAGGAGATCAAAAAGTACTAGGATTCCTATATTTGACATATTTCACTAATTAACAAGATGTTCTCCATTCTCATTTAGGCTCATTTGTTGTTGTTTTTTTCTATATGAAAGTTAGCAGTCATTATGTCCTATAAGGATATGGAGAAATATAGAAAAGTTCTTTATATTTAGAAGCTACTGAACATAATATAGAATCAAACTCTTTAATCATTAATAAAGATTCTCAAATTTCACTTATGAACTAAAATTAGTGCCCTCATATTATTCCTCCCATAATCAGTTGACAAAAGTTGATATTCATTATTTTAAGAATTTTTTTAGTTTTAAAATTATTTGTATATATATTCATATGTGTATTTGTGCATATTAGTGCAGCACACACAAGGAAGAAACATCAGATCTCCTGTAGCTGGAGGTACAAGTGGCCAAGAACTGCTAAAAATGAGATTCAGGAACACCTCTCACCACCTCTGCAGGAGCAGAAATCACTCTGAACTGCCAAACCATCTCTTCAGTTCCTGATAGTTATTAATTTTGAAGAAAATATTCTATGATGTTTTACATATAGCTTAAGGCACTTCATCATGCTTATTAATGGTTTAAAGTAATATTTCAGTGTATTTATTCATGTATGCATTGTGTGTGTATGTGTGTATGCATAGGGGTAGGGGAAAACTTTTGAGAACTGATTTTCTCTGTCTGCCATCATGTTTGCTGACTAGTGACTTTACAGCTGAGTTACCTTGATAGCTCCTACATATTATCAACTTTAAGAAGATATTTATAAATTATTTAATAGATTATGAATAACTTTTTTGTTCACCTGATTTGGAAATTACACCATCAAATATATTCTTGACAGTTATGTGATATTTGTTTTACTCTTCCATTTCCCTAGTATACCAAGAAGAATAGAGTGATTTATGATTTTATTGTGATTCTTATTTGCCACTAAAGAACAGTTTATCCAACATCTTATGAATATAATATCCAAATCAAGATAAAGATATTTTGTGCTTTACTTATCATCATTCAGCACTTTAATAAAAAATACAAAGCTGTGAATATAGATCTAAGATTCTGGAAAGAATTCTCCTCTCTGCCACATAACAAATAAATATGCAATGGTAGACAGACAGACAGATACATAGCTAGATGGATGGTAGATAGATAGATGACATAATTTCTCTACACATCAAAAATTGACCAGAGATGGTTAGTGATATACTCAGTAAGATGCTCCTCTTGGGATTAATAATGAACATTTCAGAATAGTTTACTCTTGATTTATTTGTGTGGTGTAGGTAAGTTCTGAAGAAGTTCACTAGAACTAGGTAAAAATAAAAAATCAGTATAAACACACATCTTTGAATCATAGCAAATGATTTTGTTTAGTGAAGATGTTCTTTGCACCTGGACAAAGATAGAATTTTCATCTATTAAAGACATTTTGTTTAAATAAACACATATAAGGTCCTTGCTCACACCAAAATATAAACATGAGAATAAAGAATGACTTCATTCATAGTTGAAAGTAGTGAAATATTTATATGCATTACTGATAGTATAATCAACTACAGTACTCTCCCTTTGTGAGATAGTGTGAGATCATGACCTCTGTATTGGGGTAACTGATTTTCTTCAAAACATAATTTAGCATGGCTAATCTCCATTCAAAACCACTTAGCTTGGCGTGTAAGTTTAATTAATTATACTGTGCAAAAAAGAACAGAAAGTGTTCACATTTAAAATATCACACTGAGAAAATCACTGCTTTTTAAAAAGGAATTTTATAGGAAGACTATGGTCAACAAATGTCTGAGAGTTTGTTTACTTGGACATGGTAATAGGGAGAGGAACAAAGTATCAACACCTTAATGTGTTTCTCTTGGACTTTGAAATCAGAGTGTGTAGTGATAATATATGTCTATGCACATGGAACTCCTTCCAAAGAGGCCATAGGGAGTTGCTTCAAACATATAGTCTAGTCCTCAACCAAGTGTATTCAGTATGCATCTGCCTTGCCCATCTGTGTGTAGAAAGGTAAGGGTCATACAGTTTCTTGTAACCTAATGAGTCTTCCTCCACAAGGAAGAAGGACTGTTTATAGGCATCATGATACACTTATGAGGAAACTCTTCCAGGCATTTCATTTCGGTTTTTCTCTCATGTTGGGTATGAATACTTAGTCATTTTATGAACTGCATTTAACTTTTATCTATAAAATTTAGTAGTTCATCTCTACATATTACACATCTTTGGTGGTGTTTGACACTGTATGAAATTTTGGATTTAAGTATCATTTCAAATGTCTCTTCTATTTTACTGCTAATTAGGTACTTTTATGAACTCTTCAAGATTCATGGATTACTGATTGCTTGCTGCCCATCTCAGGGTTCCTCTGCCCTTTCTTTCTTTCTTTCTTCTTCTTTCTTTTTTTTTGGAATAGTTGAAACTTAATGTTTTGCAATATTTAATATAAATATTGATAAAGATTTGCTTATAATTTTTAAATATTGTCAAATATTCATAAAGCTCCTTGCATCAAGGTCCAGAGGTCACTGAAATAATTTACAATGCACACATAGCACATGTATATGTATATATAAGACATTAAAAGTACATACCACAAACTTGGTGAGTCTCCAGTACTTGCACCTCTCTTAACTCTGCGTAATCTTGATTCAAAGAAAGTACAATCCATGGTTGGAATCATTATGAATTATCCACACACAGAAAGAATGGACTAGAACTTCTACTACTGCACACTCTGCCACAGCAAAGACTAAATATTCTGAAAAGAGAATTCAATCATAGATCGCTTGTCAAAGGAAGACTTGACAGAATATACCAATTTCATTTAAACAAAAATAAACGTTATAAACATTTAAATATCAAACATAGTAATATATGCCTAGACTTAAAGCACTCTGTAAAGTGAATATCAGAGCTCTGATAATTATTAACTCAAAATATTTTCAAAGCCCAGCACTGTCTATAGATAAATAAAAGTAATATTAAGGAGCTATGATCCAAAAGGAAGACATAACATTTTTTATGGATGCATGTAAATTTCAGTAAAACTATGAATTGAAAGGCACCAGCTAGTTTCAGTAGCTGAAATACAGAAAATAAGAATTTTATAGTCTTTTCTTCTTTCATGTACAGGGGGTTAATCAAAACAAAACCCAGTGTATGAGGAGGCTCTTGGCCCTCATATGACTGCTGAACTGGGGCAGTGGACTGTTATGTGGGAACACTCCACTCCAGAGGAGTGAGATGGAAGGTTTAGGGGGTAGAGGGTGGGAGGGTGAGACTGGAAAGGGTGGAAAGAGGACACTATGATGGAGATGTAACCTGAAGCAATAAATAAATAAATTTAAAAAGAAAAGAAAACAAAACAAAACCATCTTCTAGTATTGTTGTAGATAAAATAAATGTCCAAAGATTACATGTTCAATTAGTTGCCATCCCTTGTACAAAATAAGAGCCTACTCCTATGCAAATGGCTTCTCCTTGGAAAGAAAGAGCAAGGCAATGTCCTTGGGGACTTGTCACAAAACAATTTGGGAGTGGAGAGCTGAATAACAGCATCTATAAACTGGAACTGTCACATTACCTTGTCATATCATGTACATGAAAGAGTCATGTTTTTATTTCCTAGGGCTGCTGTGACAATTTGACAGAAACTTGGGGATTTAAAACAAGAGAAGTTCATGTCTCAGCTCAGGATGTGGATGCTGAAGTTGGGGGCTTTTCTGCAGTATTCTGTGTTAGGCTGTTAGCTTCCAGAAGTTCTACACTCCTGCTGTGGGAAGCTTCAACAAAATCTTTCCCTTCATTTCCACATATGCTTTTTTGTCTGTGGGTTACTTTTCTTCTCATCTAGGTCATAATAGAAAACTCAACATTCGAATTCTGTCCTAGCAGAATCTTTTTTAGTCTCATCAGGAGACCCTTATTTATAACTGCAAAGTCCTTTATTGGACAAATGTCATAGACAGAGATATATTTATTTAGATCTGATTTAGAGAGCCATAGGGACACAAGTCTCATATATTATCTCATTTCTGTTATGGACCACAAATTGTGGTCTGTAACTGTGGAAGCATATATACTGCCACAATGACAATAGAAAGGAAAAGAGAAAGTCTTCTGGGACAAGTTCTTGCTGCCTGAGGACTTCCTCTTAAAAGACTTCCACATGCAGGCATTGGCTGATAGCCAATAGATAGACTCCAGTAATGCTCTCTAATAAGCATGCTGAAGACAGACTGGTGAATGATGGTGTGGCAAGTCAACTACAGAAATTAAACCATGAAAACTGAGTTTAAATGGGATGCATGTGAATGAATTAAAAGCATTATCTTAATGCTCAGAGTTGTTCTTTGTTGCTGTTTATATAATAATATTATATATAATATAATAATAAATAACAAAAATGGGTTATGATATTAAACAAAAAATAATTATGAATAAGAATGAATTTTTAAATAATTTCAACAGGTAGGTAACAAAACAATACTATGTTCTTCAAAAGGTAAAGAATAAGGTAAGTATGGAAAATGGGAGAATAAATTTTATTTCTGAGAGAAATACTATTTTTACTAATAAAATTTACACTTCACAAAAGCAGCATATTTTCAAAAATTAAATGATCCACCTGGCAGTTTAGTTGCATTATCATCTGTCCTTATTCTATGAATGGAGATTAAGGGCATTTTAGTCATTAGTAAAATGCCTACAGAAATGGAAACAAAATTCTAATTGAACAAATAAAAAAACAGTGTGCCTTCTTAAGAAACACAAGGAACTATTTGCTCAGGCATCTTGTCCTCAAGTATTTCAGATAATAGGAAAACTAGTTCTAGGAGAGCTTCCACATTTGCGTATGATTCTTATCTGACTCTCAAGAGCAGCTCCAACCGAAATAAAATAAGGAGACAAACCCATGTAAGCTATAAAGCCCTAGTGTCCCAAATCATTGCAGAAACAATGTCAGAAAAATCAAAATCATATTTAAATGTGAATGTACTAATTCTTTTAAAAAGCTACCATTAAAATACTCACATAGGACATCTTACCAAGCTTTATGGTAAATCCTGAATTCTTTCCTCTAAGATGAACAGATGATAATGAGAAAACATCCAGACTTCTACTCAGTAGCATAGTTAACATTCTAACTATGGCAGCTGGGAAGGAAAATGCATTCAAGGACACAGAAATCATAAAAAATTAATTATCGCTATTTACAGATTATAGGGTCCTCTAGGCATGCATGCCTTAACAACTCTGCTTTCAAGCAAACTAGTTGCATCAAATGCATTAACATGTGACATCTTTAACATTCAATAAACCCTCAAAATGAAATTGTAACCACATATTAATAGCAACAAAAAAAATAAATTCACCAAGAGTTCGAAATATAGTATAAAGCATGAAATATTGTTGAAGGTATAACAATTTAACTACATGTAAATACTCACAACTGCTTGTAACATCAGTTAACTAATAAAAGGTACAGGAATTCGAAAGAAAGCAATGAGTGGTGTAAGGGAGGATTCAGAACAGCATGTCTCAAGTTACAGGTATCATCTCCTTAGAAAGGTAAATTATCCTTTTCCAGAAGTCACCTAATCCATCAGAAAACAAATGCATTTACATTATGATTCATAACAGTAGCAATATTACAGTTATGAGGCAGCAACAAAAATAATTTTATGACTGGGCTCCCCCCAACATGAGTAACTCTATTAAAGGATTACTGGTTTAGAGTAAGGAAAGGGAAGAGAGAAACAATGTAATTACAGTATAATCTCAGAAAGTTAAGTAAACTAGTAATAAAAATGCACCATGTTCATTAACATGAATACACTAATGCATCTTTACTGCTTGTTTCACACGTTCAAAACACTCACTCTCAAAATCTCACCTACATTGAAGAAATAAGCAACATGAATTCATATGTACGTACAAGGGAGCCAGCATATTCAAATTAAACTTAAAGAATATTGAAGTTATAAACCTCACACATTCCAAAAACAGAGCTTGAGAAAGGTCAGAGTGATTAAAACCATGAAGTGCTCAAGTATATATACATACATACTTTAAACAGTAGGACAAGAAAAATATGCCTTTATATTCAGTAACTTTTTGGCAAGGGACCTATTAGTCATTGGTGAAGAAAAAAAGAGAATACATTTTCAAGAAATACTGTTGGCCCTACTGGTAGCATATGCAACATAAAAATATCTTAAAATCTGTAACTGGGATAAAGACCCAGTTATAAAGGAAAACAAGAACTCAAAGGAGGTCACTTATGTAACTCCCTGCTGAGTAACTGGATCTTATTTATAACTCCCAAAGTGCAAGAAACGACAGAAATCTTACATATAAACTCTAACCATCACATTGAAAATTTTGATGAGCCATGATGGTATACTCAAGGCCAGCCTCAGTGACATAAAGAGTTGGAGCCCTGCCTGGGAGTACATAGATACAATCTCTAAACAGAAAAACAGATATAAAAATTAAAAGTTCTAGATAAAAACACTAACAAAAGACTTACACATCTTAGCCCCTCCTATCATTCTCCTCTCACAAGTCTCATAATATCATATAATTTTATATTCACCTAAAATTAAATACCATATATGTAAACATATATATGTTTACACACACCCACACATATATGTATATACATACACACACATATATATGCACACACACACATATATATACATACACATCTGTATCTATATCTGTCTATCTATTTATATATGTGTATACACACACACACACACACACATTCTTTTAAAAAGTTAAGTCATTTGGGCTGACAATATTCCCTACAAGAATAGCAAAAGCTCCAGTACCAGGCAAGAGAAACCTCCTTTACAATGGCTGATTGATGTAGTCCAAGTGACTCCCAAAACAAGACAGACTGTCAATGTGGCCCCTAGCTGCCTATCAGTCATTAGTGCTGGCCCCTTATTACTGAAGACAAGGACTCAGAAGAATCTAGATATATCTGACCTTAAACCCTTTTCCTGTGTTTTAGCTTCCTTGGTTCCAGAAAGCACTAGGCAAGCAACAAAGGAAGAAAGCAATGAAATAGTTGTACCCAGTTACAGCACCTATGAACCACAGAAATTGGCAGTATGGCAAGAAACACATAAAGATGAGTGTAGCCTCCATCTCTCATCAAAGGTACCTCTGTTTACAGTAAATGGTAACCATTATAGAAAGCCACAATGGATGCATATACATCAGGTCCTGCATACATTTGTGACTCAGGGAGCAGAGCATCATGGAAAAAGGACAGAAAGACTTTAAGAGTTAAATACTGGGAAGTGAGTTGTGAAACAGTTGCTCCTAGAAATGACTTCATAAATAAGACAATAGCAAAATATATGGGCATGTTAATGTGGAAATGATCAAGTTTTTTTGTGTGTGAGGTCCCACTGAAAGATAAACAACTACAGGCAACTAATGTCTGCTTTCAGAACGAGAATTAGCCTCTTCCAAGGATGATCCTCTCCCTGTACTAGTTGTCCAATGAAAAGTGTCAATGCCCTGATACCATATACTCATAAACAACAAAGATGGACTCAGCAATGTGTATTTATACGTTTATGCATATACATACATGCACACATACATACATGCACATATGCATACATACACACATACATATATACACATACATATATGCATACATGCACACACATACACAAATACATACATACATACATACATACATACATACATACATACATACATACATACATGCAACTATAATAATCAAAGAAAAGAGGCATTGATTTAATGGGGTGGAAGGAACCTGGACAGTACTGAAGGGAAGAAAATGAAGGAGAAAGGGATGTAATTATATTTCAATTAAAAATTAAAAGGGACTAGGGACTAACGGAAAGGAAGGTAATATTTGTAAAGTGTATATTTTATAAGAAACTGGCAACTAGTATGTATAGAAACTATTATACTCAATAAAAAATATAAATATACAATTTAGAGAACATCTGACTTGATGCACAAATTTTCAGCAAAACATAACCAGATTAACGATATCTTCAATTATCAATCTAGAAAATTATAAACCACAATAATACACTATGTGTACTCAGTATGTAGTTATGCAGCATGGTCATATAGGATGTCTATAATAATTATCAGAAAATTGGATTCTATAACATTTGATATAAATTATGATGACAGATATTGTATGATATACACAAATAGAATTTTAAAAATGAACCTGGTTTTAGTACATCAGAGCAATCCCTCAAGTGGTTAAATACAACTATAATAAAACCCAGAATCTCTACTCAAGGTATTGTCAAAGGAAAAATAAGTCACAAGTACACTTTAAATGTCCCATGCATGTCAATGTCTTGTTAGTAGTAGCAAAAAAGTGAAAAGATGCGGATAATGTAATGTCTATAAACCAATAACTAAAACAAATTATAATATATGTAACACATTTTAACATCGTTTAGTCAGAAAATTCATTACTACATCACTTTATACAATTCAATCGATAATGATGATCCTAATAATAAAAACTTCTTTTACTTTATAAATAAATATTTAAAACATATATTTCCTCAATAAATAAAGTATATTAATGCTGTTAATTATTAGTTAAGTGAAATAATTTTATATCATACAATTTGCAATTTGGATTTTGTTTCAGCCTAATATTAATCCGCTGAAATTATATGTTCTTTATATCATACATTTGGTATGTCTTTTCATCTTCTTGAAGGAAAAATTTTCTTGCATTTTTATTTTGCAAAAATTCCAATATCTAGGTCTACTTTTCAAAAACAATGATCGGGAAATTTAATATAACTTTTATGCAAATATGAACAGTTTGTTGATGGTGGTTAGGAACTAGTTATGGCACCTGACAACCTGCATGCAATTCTCAGTTCCGATGTTTAGCTTTCTTTTTTTTTTTTTTTTTTGGTAGAGATTTAGCTAATTGGCCATTTTTATAATCATAATATTATTAAAAATAAGGAGCTAAGAGAGTTCAAAGAAGATAATACAAGCTGGCCCTGTATGTGGTGGTTGTGTGTGAGCCTCCCCCAGGGTGTGAGCGTGGGAGAGCCAGCCCTGCCTTTTGTCTGCTTTGCAGTGCTGTTGACAAGGGAGAGATTCTCTCCTCCCTTTTCCCTCAGCACCAGTGGTGGACAGAAGATCTGACCCTGCCCCACATATTCCGCAGCACTTGGGAAAGCGGGCCCTGTACTTTATCTTGGCAGCAAAGTAGAGCTAACACTGGATGTGTGGGTTCCAAGTGTACCAATCCTGAGGGTGTGAGCCCAGGACAGCTGGTCTTGACTCTTGCCAACTGAGTGGTGGCATTGGCAAACCAAGTGGGGTCATGACAGCAAGAGACTTG
This sequence comes from Lophiomys imhausi, assembly GCA_907164525.1. Classification (NCBI taxonomy): domain Eukaryota; kingdom Metazoa; phylum Chordata; class Mammalia; order Rodentia; family Muridae; genus Lophiomys; species Lophiomys imhausi. The sequence continues at coordinate 3,679,879 of CAJQZJ010034157.1, read as the reverse complement.
GCCCAGCCCCTTACCAGTTGCAGCACTCCAAAGAGCAGGTCCTGTACCTTACCTAGGTAGCAGAGTAGAACTGGCCCATGATGAGGGGTTGCAGGCTCGGAACCAGGGCTTTGAATTGGTCCATCCCTATATATACTCCATGGATGATCTGCTGGAGTACATGAAGAGGCCCCTTCTAAAGACTGAAAACTACAGGATCTCCATGACACATGGCAACAACAGGATATCTGAGAGGAGTCCCAGTGAAGTTCAAGTATTGACAAAGTAGCTGAAGCCAGATCAAGGAGTCAATTTAACAAACATTTGCAAGCCAAAAGTGTGGACACAAAAAGGCATATTGTGGGACACACTGAGACACACTACAGCTTACACAATGAGTTTTTTTTTTTTTTTAATGTTGGCAGAGGTTGAAAGGGTGGAGGACAGGTCTGAGGTGGGAGGTGAGTGGGAATAGGGTGCATGATGTGAAATTCATAAATAAAAATATTTTTAAAATGTGAGTAGGAGGGAAGTGGGAAGCACAGAGTAGAAAGAGAAACACCAAAATTGAATGGATAACAACCAATATATTATCAGCAAAGAAATCAAGCTACATGACTGTTAGCAATAGAAATTAAAATATTTAGAAATTTTAACATGCAGTATTTTGGAAGCAAGGGAATATGTTTCTTTTTAAGTTTTCCAGTGTAAAATAAAAATAACTAACAATTAGTGTGACTTTTTGGATGATAAAAGAATACAAAATTATAAAATCTACTATCTAAAGTTTATGTGAAATATCACTTGATTTTCAGATCATTTCATTTGACATACTTTATTTCTTAATGCTCCTTTCAGAAGAGTTTTGTGAATGGTATTTTTATTATGTTATAACAAAGTAGTAATATAATAATACTAAAAAAAAACTTAAAGAAGGAAGAGAAATGTCTTTGTGATGTAGATATTGTAATTGAGAATGTAACATTAAACATAAAACCACTGAAGAGATTTTTGCCAATTATAGTTAATATTTAGATAGCAAATGAGAGCGAAATTTCTAGGTTGTCTTTCCTAGGCTCACATACATTTGCAAACACAACTGATAATTATGATGGGGAAATAACATGCATTGTCACTAATATCTCTTCATATAAAATTGTATTATAATAGTTAAGTTAGAGCATGCATAGCTTAATTGATACTTTAAGAACCTACATCATGGGTCTGGAGATATGGCTCAGCCATTGTTGCTTTGGTTGAGGACTCAGGTTCATTTTCTAGAACCCACAAGGTGGCTCACAAGTGCCTTTCACTCCAGTTCCAATGCATCAACTTCCCTCCAAAGGCCTTGTGAACCCTGATGTACAGGGTGCATAATCATACATGTAACAAATACTCATTTATACACATGAAACAATATGCTTCTAAAACCAAAAGAATTTAAGTTGGGGCAGACATAACTGACTTTCTTACATTTTTAAAATAGAATCCAGATATCCATGTCACAACACTGAGAATATGTTAGTAGTATGAGAATGGAAGTAATCATGACTGATAAAATCATCTATTGTGTTATCCCCTATGTCTGTGAGAAGCAAAATATGCGAGACTGTTAATTTTAAATGTTGAAATTTTCTTTAATTAAAAAAGCACTAGTGTCTATTGGACTATTTATATCATGCACTTACACAGAGAATAAATGTGTAAGTTACTTTTTAATGATTTTATGCAGGGCCTCAATGATAAGAAATATGTTTCCAGGTGGTGTTTTAAAGGTTGATTGTGCCCTTTGCATTCATTTGCAGTATAATAGTTCACATGAATAATTGATTCAGTGTCTACTGTCTAAAAGTATATTGTGCTATTTCAATACCTGCCAAAGATCAGGTCAGACACATTTGAGAGAAACTATCATTAATATTTAAATTACATTCTTTAGATTGTGACAAACAAAGCCAAAACAATTGAGGACTGACATCTTTTGTATTTTTCATTTCTAGTGTAAGGGGTGACACTTAGATTTGGAAGATGGGTTTTCTTACATATAACATTCTTATAATGTCTTAATCAGTATCTGTCCAGAGGTCACACAGTATTCCATTGTTTAGTGTGAGGTAAGCTGACAAAGATTAGCGTAGAATCTAATCATGTAGGTACATGATGGAATCTATATCTATATCATCCATATTTTATCTACATTTAATCTATATCTATAGCTTTGCATCTACTTGCACTTCCACATCCATATATCCCCATATCTCTATATCTATCTATCTATACCTCAAATCAAAAGGGAGATATTAATAATCCAAGGGAGATGAATCTGGAAGGCAACAACACTCCTGAACAATTAGGGCTTCATTAAGGTAAAAGTCAAATGTGAATATCGATTCCTTCATTTCAAAATGACTCAGAAATGAAGAAAAGGCAGACAATATAAAGATTTGTCAGTTTAATAAGGAATGCAGAGTATGTGTGATATTTTTTATTTTCTGTATTAACTACTATGATGCAGTGGTATCATTAATGTTCAATATGAACAGACCCAAGAGGAGAATTTTTTAAAGTTATCCATATTTTTCCCTGATAAACATGAAAGATACCCAGTTAGGATAGAAAGAGTAGTAGAATCACAGAGTTTCCTCCGTTGGTTTTTATTCAATCACACATTCTAATACTGTCTCTTCTAAATTACTTTTCAATAATAATAATGATATTTTTTAAATTTTTTTCTTTGAAAATTTCATATATGTATAAAATACTCTTTGATAATCTATACCTCTACTAGCATTCTACAAAGAGCTTAGACTCACCAAACTATTTGTCCCTCAATCTCATGATCTCTCATCATTGTCAGCCATTACTATTATTGTTAACCCAAAATTCCAATTACTACTTTCCATGTACACATGCTGTGGAAGCCTAAGCAAGACTCACACAAGATCCACATGGTAAGGTGGATGGGACATGTTGAGGGTGTTCCAAGGCCCGGATCCTAGTAGAAGCGCTAAGAGGTGCTTTGTTACAATTAAATTTATCTTATAATTCTCTCTCTCTCT